>JAPYYJ010000274.1:0-44098 GCA_028533885.1 Nasua narica | reverse complement strand
AGGAGGAGGCGGAGAGAGGAGCAGGCTCCCTGCCGAGCAAGAAGCCCGATGTGGGACTCGATCCCAGGACACTGGGATCATGACCTGAGCCAAAGGAAGCTGCTTAACCAACCGAGCCACCCAGGCGTCCCTCATTCCCAAACTCTTATCTGTAATTATAAACCACCTCCAAATTTGTTCAGGCACATTGGTTAAGCTCTCATTTTCCATTTCTTCTTGGATATAGGGCTTCTTCATCCTCCTGGTCACCTGGACTGGTGGCTATCTAGGTTTGTTCCTTAGCTGTTGACCTGGGGTTTCCATTCATCGTCATGCTAGGAATTTCTTTGGCCTTTTGCTCTCTGTTGGATCCCATATTTCCTGGAGAGCATGTCTTCATCTCACTTTAGTAGACCATTTCTTAAACTTCATATAGGAAAGGTACCTGAGATGTACCTTTTCCCAAGAGTCTACACATACAGACATAATATTAATGTCCTTTTTAGTTTCTTTGTTGGTTACTTTCATGTCATAATTTTATTGCTTTTTTAAAATCGATTCCAAACCATATCTCTTGTAAGATAAGGTTATTACCCCTAGTCTTCCCTTCATAACTTGAACCAGCACACCTTTTGCTTTAAAATGTTCTCTTGACCTTATTTTTATTTTACATTTTTACTTATTTTTTCACTTTATACCAATAACTTTCCTTATAAACAGAATTAACTCTGCTTATTATATAACTTTACAGCATTGTGACAGATAGTTTACCTTGTTTACATTTCATTTTTTTCTTGTAGCTCCCCTTTCCCCTTTGGAATTATTGTCTTTTTTAAATTGTCTGACTTTATCTTATCCTAAGCTCTTTTTTTTCTTCTCAAAGTATCAAATTCCTTAATTCTCCTTTATTTATGGATATCTTTCTCCTGAAAATCTCTTTTTCCTGTTCTCCTGCTCTAATCTTTCTGGGTTATCTGAATGATCCTGACCCTTTAATAGTCTCTTGGGTGTAGTCGTTATTTCCCGAATTCCGTATGTTTTTCTTCCTAAATTTACTCCTCATTTACTAGAGCAATCCATAAATACCTTTAAAATATAGAGATGTTGAGGCAAATTTCTAAACCCTTACAAGTTCAAAAATATCTTCATTTTGTCCTCAATGTGGTTTGATAATTTGGGAATGAAATTCTAGGTTGAATTTTTTTTTCACGACTTGGAAATTATTGCTCTGTGGTCTTCTGACATTATAGGATGCTGAGAGGGATTTAATACCCATCTTATATTCATTCTTTTTTTGGTGACTTTGATTTTTTTTTTCTTCTGGAAGATTTTAGGAAATTTTCCTCATCTTCAGTCTTCTTAAATTTCAAAATGATTTATCTAAGTGAGGGTGTTTTAGGAGGTATAGTATGAGAATGCAGATTATATTGGAGGTATAGTATGAGAATGCAGAATATATACTGTATATATTATAGTATGAGAATGCAGTAACGCTTGAGAATGCAGATTGTGGATCATGCATGCCTGAGTTTAAATTGCAGTTGTCCCATTTACTAGCTTGTTTAAGTTTCTTAACCAGTTAATGCCACCATTCTCTCAGATGTAAAATGGGGATGAAAATGGTAACTCCTACATATATTGGGAGAATTAAGTAATACACTGCATGTGAAACTTTTGAAAGTGGTGCCTGACACATAGTAGACTCTCAATAGCCCTTAGCTATTATTACTATTACTGCCATTTATTTAATGGCCTCTTTAAATGTAAGACTTTATGACTTTTAATTCTGTGATATAAGCTTGTATTAAATTCTTTGGTGATTTTCTTTCTGCTTTTCTCATCATCCCTTTTCTCTTTCTCTATGAGTTTTGGCATATTTTCTCTGCTGCTTATATATTTTTTTCATCTTTTCCTTGTGTTTTTGTTTCATTTGCTGGAAGATGCCTTCAAATTTAACATCTAGCCCTATATTAATTTTTTCTTGGCAATAATAATTTTAATTTTCAAGAGCTTTTTCTTATTCTCTGATTGTCCCATTGTCTTAGTACCCCTTTCTTATTTTATGGATAAAATGTAATCTGGAATCTCTGTTTTGCTGGTATGTTATCTTTTATTCCTAAGCTGTTTGTTTCCTCTGGGGCCATATTGTTTTGTTTTGTTTCTTTCATATTCCAGACTATCCCTCAGTGTCAGGAAACCCTTGGTGGTCTGTTCATGCTTAAGAATAAGGAGATGAAAAAGCGGGTGAGGAACTATGTGCACGTCGGGGGAAGGTTTTACCTTATGGTGAACAGGTGGGGTCAGTTATTATGCCAGAGTTCCCCAAATGTCAAAATTTATGTAGTTTTGCTCTAGGCTTCCAGTATCCACATTAGCTGCCCTTATTCTCTTCAGAGAGTTCATTTCATTCTTTTGACAAAGAGTGTTCCACTTGTTTGTTTGATTGGGTTTTGTTTGGGCTTTTATTTTTTGGTTGCTCAGATAGGCCTACCTGCTGGGTATTCTGTAGTTGGGGGTAGAGGTGGGAGTCAGCATTTTCACACACAGCCATTGGGTTAATCTCTGTATTGCAGGTGTACCCTCGTTCTGCCGGACATGATATTGCCCGGTCCCACATCTGTCCAGAGTTCCACAGGGCTAGGGGCACCTACATTCACTCAGTTACTTCTGCCTTTCCTGACCACCATGCCTTGGGTCTTCTCAGAGCTGCCCTTCCTTGGGCTTCCTTCCTCAATAGCCACTATGTCATTCAACTTATATTGGGCAGAAATTTGTTGGAGTCTCTAATTTTCTAATAGCCTTTATTCATGATTGTGGGTTTCTGCTGCTTTTATTTCCCTACCATCATTTTAATGAGCAGGACAAGAAGATAAATAAATGTTAGCCTATCCTCTTCAAATACTATGACTTTTTAAAAAGCCTCATTGAAGGGCTAGAATATAGCATGGGATGGAAATCTATTGTTTTAAAATAGGCACTTTTTTGTGTGATGTCCATTAAGAGCAACTCAAAGGCCCAAAAGAGGAAAACTCATTTCTCTAATGATTAAAATATATCCTAAAAACTTCTGTATTAACTAATTTCTCTGTGAATTCAGGAACTGGTGATACCAACAGCAAGAGTAGTCATAACGTCAGCAGCACCATATTTATGTTTTCCTAGCACTTTCTAGTTTCTCTAAGCACTTCCACGTGCATTGTGTTGCCTTGCAGATACTGTATTCCCCATAAGCATTGTTATCTCCATTTTCAGCTAAGGAAAACCACCGAGATGAAGGATTTGCCGAAGGTTACACAATAAGTTCTGTTGACCACTGTAGCTCCACCCTTCTCTTAATGGTTTGCATCGCATTAACTACAGTGGGTGGCTTAGCTTAAAATTGATGCCAAATAACTTGTGCAACTTCATACAATCTGAAATCTTCACTTCTCAGCTTAATATCTCAGGGACAATTTAATACTCCTCCATGGTAGCAGGTTTCCAGAAACAATGAGTTGTCTCTGTGTGAACCAAACCTACGCTCTTTCACTTGGCCTGCAACAGAGAACCATATACCCTCTGAACTTCCAACTCCATTGTGCCACTGAAATCTATACTTTCAATCTGTGCCTTTGCATTTTCCTCTGAATTATCACCTGAGAAAAAGTTCCTGTATCTTACATGTTCATTTGTGTGTTAATACAATAGAGCCTGTGAAAGATGGTATCACGTACCAGGCCAGCACGAACTTATTATTGGAATCCATGCCTGGAGAGAGATAATTCCTCATTCCCATTGCTGATCCTCAAACCACTGAAATGCGACAATAAGCTTTGACCTCACTTGGGGATTACTAACGATATCCCTTCAAATGTTGACATGCTTATACTCATTCTATTAATTATCGACCTTGGTTGCATTTTCATTTTTATTACAATCAGTAAATACTTGTAATCTAATTGTATAGCAAAACAATTCAGTGTGGGGAAAGTAAAAAAAAAAAAAAGATACGGATAAGAAGAAAATGAGTCACAGGTAACAACATCAGGTAAAGATAGATCCTTAACTTTTAGATAGATAGGATGAGAGAGCAAGAGAGAGACTCAATTATATCTGTGTATATACTTCTATTACAAAACCGTGTGGATAGGTGGTCTCCATTTTAACTATATATTGAGGTCACACTGTTCACACTGTTTTGAAATACTTCCCCATGACATAGAGTCTTCTATAACATCATTTACAATGGCATCACAGAATTTCATCTTCATTTATTATTTCTATCTCCTATTATAAAGGAAAAAATACAAAGAAAGTAGTGTGGGAGATCAAGGTAAAGTAATTTTGATGGTCCCACCGGGAGTCTCAAAAAGACACTAACCTAGTAGTTTTGAACCATGCGTTAATTTTTTTCAGGACACAATCTACATGATTTAGTGCACTAGAAAGGTCATCTCTTAGCTGTTTTCCCTGTTAGAGTTCTTTATCCAAAAGTGAGTGATAATGTGATGCTCTGGAAATAATGAAAATGATCAGTTTGGTATCTTCATGTCTGCCTGTCAGGAATTGACTATACCTTCCTGTATCAGTCTTATTAGGAAGTTAATGATTATTTGAACTACCACTTATTGAGCCTTGAGCTCTTGTGCTAGGCACTCTGCATATGGAGAAAACAAAACATGAGTCTTCCCATCAGGGAGCTTCTAGTCTAGTGAGCAAGTCAATAGTGATTTCTGCTTCCCAACTCTTGGCACACAGAGAAAGTGATCATATTTTTATAGTACATTAGGACAGATAGACAAAGGAAGGCTGAGTTAATCACCTGGGGCTTCAGCCATCCTGAGGGCTGAAAGCTGAGTACTTCATCACACCTATAACCCATTCCCACCACTCTGACTGCCTCAATGTAGCCATTGACGAGCTCTCCAATGGTGAGCTTTCTTTTTGGGGGGCAAGAAGGAATTCTTGATATGGGACAAACCTTGCATGGTCAAGTTATGGAAAGAAAACAATGTAAAAGTATAATGAAATCCTGAAGAAGGAGAATTTGATTTGTTTGTTTCCTGTTTTTGTCTATGTCTTTGTTTTAAGCCAGTTAATAAGGGTTTTTATTTATTTATTTATTTATTTGCCCTACAGCTCTTGCTGAGTTGGAAGTAAGTGAATTTGTGAGCTTATTCAGGGGTCCACATTTATTTTATCTTTCCATTCCCATGGAGGATTTATGCCTAAATTATTCCTGGTTGATGGGTGACTATCTGATTACTACCATTTCTTGAAGCTGCATTTTTTTTTTTTGGTATGAGGTTTTTTTTTTTTTTGGAAGATTGCATTTGATGACAAATAAAAGGCTACATCTTTCCCTAGTTCTATCAGTGGAAATAATTTCTCACTGATAAGAGGACATATCTTTGTGGCTCAGTGGAATCTTGGTGGTCGTATTATGACTTGTCTTTCAACCACATGTCTAGTGAAGCCATTTCCCTGGTGGGCAGAACCTTCCTTCTCCACTCTGGAAGGAAATCAAGATAGTATTGGGAGAATCAACTGCTTCTTAAACATAAGTATTTAAAAGTACAGTTGTGTAGAGGATGGGGTCTTGTCAAATTATTAGAGCAAAATCAAAGCTGTCAACTACAATAGAATTCACATCTTCACCATCTTAGTTATCTACTGCTGAATAAAGAATTACACCCAAACAGCATATTTTATTATCTCACAGTGTGTGTGGGATAGGAATTCTGGAGCAACTTAGCTGGTAGTTCTGGATCACTGCCTCTCCTGAAGATGTAATGATAGTATTGTAATGATAGTATTTGACTGGAGTCATCAGATGCTTGACTGGAGCTCCTTCCAAGATGGCACATTCATGTGCTAGTCAGGTTTGTGCTAGCTTTTGATAGGAGGCCTTGGTTCTTCAACACATGGGCCTTTCAAGGGTTACTTTTATCTCATAACAGGGCAGCTGACTTCCCACAGAGTGAATGATCAGAGAGAGAAAAGAAGATGGAAGCCATAGTGATTTTATGACTAGTGGTGTAGTCAAACTCCAACATTCTACAATATCCTGTTAGTCACACAGGTCAACCCCCTTCAGTGTGGGATAAGACTGCATAAGGGTGTGAATACCAGGATACTGTTTTGGAGCCTGGCTATTCTAGTCTCTACTTTCTGCCCCTAGTGAATCATATGCAAAATACACTCCCTCCTTCCAGAGATGTCCCTCCAGATATCATCCTATTAACATCAGCTCCAAGCCTGGAATCTTGTCATCCAAATCGAGTCCAGGTACAATTCCTTAAGTGCAGTTTTGTTAATACCATTCTTCTGAATCTGAAGACCTCTGAACTAAAGAGTCAAGGTATCTGCCTCATGCATGGACAATGGTAGGACAAGCGCAGAGCAATTGCCATAGAATTTCCTGTTCATAAAGGGGGAAATGTGAAGCACACAGGATTCAATGGACCATAACAATTTTAAAACCTAACAGGCACAGGTTGATAGTTTCTTATCCAGACTTAAGTACTAGGAATAATTCCTCTTGGCTTTTGGGTCTACCATCTGAGATCTTGGTTCTACCCTCTGAGTCATTGTTCTTTTCACGTGAAGGAGAGCTCTTGTGTCTGTCTTCACAGTTTTCTCAGTCTGCATTTTGTGGTAGAACTCAGGATTCATAGACTTTTCTTCCCCTTTTGTACTATCTCTGTCCCTCACAGTCCAAGCCAATAGTGTATCTGCCAATACACTCTTAAAAACATATGAATGTCACTGGCGTTTATTCCATTAGGCAAAGCTGCATTCCAAATGTCTTTGAAATAAACCCTTCTCTGACTTGGGTTTTTTGCTAACACTGCTGAGGGACACCCTTAACCTGCTTAGGAGCCCCATTGTTTGACTGAAGAGTTTTTTGAGGCACCACCTTAGACATTTCTGAAGGTCTGAACAAAGGATTTCATAGCCACACCCTTGGCTTTATGTTTGTACCATGTTTTCCCAAGAGGGCTCTGAACTTGCTCTTTGCATGGGAACGTATCTTACTTTTCAGTCCTGTTTGTTATCTAGACAGAATGGAATTCCCAAGACCAATAAGTCCTGGCTTTTTTTTTTTTTTAATGATTCTTCTTTAGCTTATCTCTCTTTTCTTGCTTTTTATGATTAGAAGCAAGAAGAAATCAAATAACACCTCCAACACTCTGACTGCAAATCTCCTTTGCTAGATCATCCAGCTCATTAGAGGCATTTTCCACTTTCTACATCACTGCGGGCAGTGGAGCCATTACACCACAGGCAACTGCCATTACATAGCAAAGATCTCATTCTTCTTTCCGATGGCATTTTTCTGTTTCCTTTATGCCCTTGCCAATGCAGCCTCCTTGAAGGCTCGCAGGACTCTGCTAACAGTCTCTTCGAGGCACATCAGGGTTGCACTAATATTCTCCCCCAAAGTTCTTTCAGCTCCTGCCCACTGGTTGGTTTGAAAGCCACGCCCATATTTTTAGCGTTTTGTTGTTGTTGCCTCGGTACAAAAATTTGTATCCGTCATCTATGGCCACTTAACAAATTACCCCAAAGTAGAGTGGCTTCAGAACAACTTTAAACCTTTAGTGTATTACAGGTTTTGTGAATTTGGGAATCAGGAGTAGCTTAGCTAAGATATGCTGGCCTGAGTTGCTCGGGAGGGTGCCCGCAGGATGTTGGCCGGGTGCAGACATCCAAGGCCTTGACTGTGGCTAGAGGATCTTTTTCCAAGTTCCCACACTCCCGTGGCTGGTTAGTTTAGCAGGCTACTGGCAGGGACCCTCAGTTCTTTGCCACGTGGCCTACTTGTGTATTTCATGACATGGCGACTGACGTCCCTCAGACCGAGTCTTATTTTGGATCTAGCCTCAGAAGTGACACTCTGTCATTTCTGCCATACCTTGCTGGCTACACAGATGAGCCTCATTCCGCATGGGAGGAGACTACCCAAGGCTGTGAAGACCAGGGAGGCAAGAATCATGAGGAGTTGTCTTGGAGTCTGGCTACCACTTTCGCCTTTCTGTGCCATTGGATAGTAGTAACGGTGAAATTTCAGTTTCCTTGGACCCATACATTAGTAATCACTTCTTAGAAACATTTAAGAGTTGAGATGAACCGTGGATCCAGAGGCAATCACTCCCAACTCTTGTTAGCTGTTTTTTTTTTTTAATTTTTACCTTAGATGTCTAAATAACATATCTGTAATGCTTCTTTGATTTTTCATTTTTAATTATATATTGATTGCAATAAGGAAAACGAGTATTTCACTCTTCCATAATCCCCCTCCCCATCATCATCTGTGCATCCATATGTAGTTCTGATTAGATTAATATTCAGTGTTTATAGTATGACCATGTAAGTACAAACCAATGGCAATCAGGTAGTATATGATAATTCTTGATACTCTCTTGAACTTAGTTTTATATCTTACCTTAGAGTTGATAATTACATTTTTTTTCTTGTTTCGTTTTCTTAGATATTAACAATAATTGATCTCTAAACTCTTGCCCTTGTTTAAATTCTTCTTAATAACTTCAAATACACTAGATATTTCATCAATATCAACCGATAGTCTGACTGCAACTTCATAAGAGACCCCAAGCCTGGGCCACCCAACTGAGCCGCTCCCACATTTATGACCCCCCAGAAACCATGGCAACTAGTAAATGTTTCCTGGCTTATCCTGCTAAGGTTAGGATTAATTTGTTAGGTGACGATAGATAATTAGTACAAGAAATGTTGTTTTTCTCTTCTCCCTCTTTTTTTCCCCTTTGATGGCTTGTAGGATCACCTCTCTGCTTCTAATGTCTGAGATTTCATGATAATATGCCCTCTGTGGGTATTAGTGGGGATTTTACAAAGTTTCCATCTCCCTGCAAAATCTGTTTCCTCCACTTTCCTTCCTTCTTTCTTCCTCCCTCCCTCCTGGTCTTTTCTCTCTCTCTCTCTCTTTTTAAATCTCCTTCTTCCCCTCCTTTTCTTCATTCCCTTCTTTTTCCCTTCTCTCTTATTTTCTTTCTTCCTTTCTCTTTGAAGGTTTTCCTCCTAGCCTGGTGACCCTTTTCTGTCTGCTCTTATTTCAGACACTAAACAGGTCCTCAGAGGTTCTGAGCACGTAGGGGTGACTTGTTCACTGTGAGCCTCATCATAAGGTAATCTGGCTGAGCGGTTTCATCAGAGAATCCGTGTTATCATCTCCAGATCTTATCTATTAGGCTGGTTTGTTCCCCAGGAGAACCGTCAGTGTCATACCTTGGGTATAATCTTTCTGCCTGCTATTGGCCTGCCCTGAAACCCTGATTTGACCACTTACTAATTGTGTGATCTTGGTAAAGTAACTGGACTTCTCTGAACCTCAGTGCCCTCATATGTGAAAGGGAGGATGTTAATAGAATGTACTTCGACCTAAAAGTAGCACTGTTGAAAGGGTTAAGTGAGTTAATATTCATACAGTACTTAGAACAGTTCTTGCCACAAAATAAACACCAAACAGATATTAGATGGTATCATCCTTATCATCAGCAGAGCTGGGTTAGAGAAGTAGCTGGAGATCTCAGCATGGAATGTATCAGCCTACCTTTATTTTCAGTAAAGCATCCCTGCCTTCACCTGCCTAGTGTCCCCCAGTCCGGAGGCTCACTGTATTATCCTTTTCAGAGAATGAGTCTCCCGTGTTCAGCCTGGGTGGGTGAGCGGCACTCATCTGGCTGTGTAGACATGGGAAGGGGTGTGGACCTTGAGTTAGTCTTCCTGTTCTCAGTGCTGGGTTCTCTGTAACTCCCAGAGTGTCCGACACTCTCGACCTGGCAGCGGCTGACCTCATCCTCTTCTGGCTTTGGCTTCTGATTTCTTTGGGTCTGCTTGTACGTCCGCTTCAAGCTTCTAAAATTTTGTGTTTGTAACTTTTCCTCCTTTTCCTTCATCGTATGGATTTGTTCATGTGTTTTTTTAAAGAATACATTTGCTGTCATTTTAACTGGGTGTTGGGAGAGCAGGGATGCAAATTCATGGGTCCCTCCCTCTGCCTCTCACTGAAAGTCTGAAATAGGCTTATTAAAAGAAATATTTTCAAAAGCAATAAAAATTAAGTGGGCTTCATGCTCACTTTGGATTTTTGGCAGTGGAAGGAAGCAGATGCATGAGCAAACCATAATGCTAGGTAGAATGTTCACATCTGTATTTGCACCTGGGCATGTCTCCTTTACCCATTGTCACAGAACTCCTTGTACTTGGAATTAGTCTCTGTCTGTCTCTTGTTACATTGTAAGCTCCACAAGGGCAGATGTCTGTATCCTGTCCATTGTTATATGATTTGGAGTTTCAGAAACATCAACAATTGTAGTCATTATCATCACTCTCATCGTAGCAGAAGTAGTGGTCATGATAAAAACACAACCAAGTTCACCCAGTATCTGCTGCTGGCTGGGCACTATTTTAAGCTTTTTGTAGACAGTGACCCATGTACTACTCACAGTGACTTTGAAGGAGGTAATATTATAATCTCCACTCCACAGATGAGGAAATCGAGGCTCAGAGACACTCACTAACTTGCCCAAGGCCTGTAGTTAGTAAATGGAAGAGGCATTATTTGAAACTCCAGAGCCTAATTTCTAACCATAATGCCATTCTGTTTGTTGACTGAATAACTAAATGTAGAGTCCTTCAAACAGAACACATTTATCTGGGAAAAAAAAATATGGCTCCAGACTACTAGTTTCTTCATCCCTTTCACAAATCTGTAGGCTACCCTTTGCTAAAAGCAGAATTTATTTGAGATATGAAGAGATTTCCTGCTGTACTTTAGAACACAGATGAGGATATAGTAAGATGAAATGCATTGAAAATATTAACAGACAAAAAGTGACTAAATGGCCTAAGTGGTAATTAAAATTGAGAACAAGATTTCCTTTGATAAACTTTTGTTACTAGCCAAGTATTAACAACAAAGGAGACAGTGGATCCATGTGGTACCCCTTCTATTTGGGGAAGGGGTAGCCTCATGAACTGCTGTTTCCTTTTTCTTCAGAATGATTACAAAACTGTTTTGAACACTGCCACCCCCAATCTCAGACCCAACCCTAATCTATGCAGTCAGTGTGACCCATAGAGAAACTTTACATAGAGAACTTTACAGTTCTTATGGGTGAAATTGGTTCTTGCAGTCCCTGAAACATGGCCCAGGGCTCCGTGCCCTGCAGAAACTTAATAAATATTTGTTGATTCATTGTTCATTGCTGGATTGACCTCCTCTTGGGCTCTTACTGAGGCCATTCCATTAAAGTAAATTGATTTATGGGAAGAAGATGTGTCTCAAAGCACACGATGGACATTCATGCCGTCAGATGGACATAGACAGGGGAAGCTTTTTCTCTGCCAGAGCCTGCCTTCCAGGGCCCATGGATTCCCTCTTTAAACAAAGGAGGGGAGACTCAGTGTTAGGACTGTTTCACTTCTGAGGACATTTGTTTTGAGTTTTTGGAAGTGACTCTGGCTGAAATAAAATATTGAGAGGGAAAGTTGCGGATTCCTTTTCCCCGGTGCTGGTCTTTCTGTGAGATGACTCAGGTGAAGTGTACATCTGTGTCAAATTGTGGCAAAGCGATCATCATTTTTCCTCTTTATAATTTTCCACCTTGATGCTATCTTTGCCATTTTTTAATTTGTCACTGTGAACAGAAATTGTGTCATGTTTACGTGACCAGTTTTGTGTATTCCTGACAGTCTTGGAATGTGTCTTTCAGTTTTAAAATTTTCCACCTACTTTAGACATTGGGGAGCTCATGTTTCTCGACAGATTCCCGACCCCCATTGTCATGCTTGGGAAGGGGGTCCTTCCCACTGGAAAGCCAGTTTCTAATTCATCCCGTCCTACTCCAGCCCCTACCCCAGTGCCCACCCCAGCGCCATATCGCCCCATTAAAAGCAGAATGACAAGGACCTATTTAACATGCAATTTGCTTCTCCAGGTCCTCACTCTTTGCCTTGGCATGGACTGTTGGCAGAAAGCCTCCAGCCCATGGCTGCCCAGGTCTCTGGGACTTTCTCAATTGCATTTGCATGCGGATTGCGTCCTTGAGCTCCACAATGCTGCATCTGGCCTTGCATAATAAAATGTCAGCAGCCCCTTCATGTCAGCTGTTGAAGTTGTGTTACCTCCCAAAGTAAAGGAAGCTGCCCAGGGATTCTTTCTGAAAAGAACAGAACACTCAGCTGTCCCTCATACCCTTGGACTCGGAGCAGTCTCTCTTGTCCTCCTTCCAGGAGCTGTCTGGAATCCTAGGTTCAACCACCTTGTTCATGGCTTAGCATCGTAGGGGAAAGATGGTGGCAGGGTTCTGCCCGTAGGCGGGCACGCAGTTGGTGCTGCTGAGAGAGAGTCCGGTGCTGCGGCCCGAGGTCTTCATGGACGGAGACCGCTGCCGATCCCCTTCCAGCAGATGCTCTCACGGTGGTACCGAGAGCTGACATCAGGCTGGGATGTGGGTAAGGCCAGGAAGACTGTATTTAGCACCCCAAAGTGAAACAATGCACAAGGTACACTTCACTTCATAATTTGAAGCCAGGTCTTCTGACTGATGGTTCATGTGCTGGTCCAGGGCTTTGGAAGTTGGACAAAACTGGGTCTGAACGCCAGTTCCCCCCCTCGATTGCCTTTGTGACCTTGGGCAAGTCACGTGTCTATCCTCAGGTTCCTCATCGGCAAACTACAGGTCATCGGACCCCCACTGGGTTTTTGTAAGAATTATACCAAAACACAAAGTATGCGTGGCTCCTGGACCACCGCAGGCGTACAGGGAAGGACTATCGCGGTGTTACTTACAGCAGGAACTAGGTGCTGTTATAAGCATTACCGTGAGTGATAAAAGTTGTTATTACTGTAGTGGTGAATAAATTCATACCACCTTTGAGTTGCACCAGAGCTGCACCTTCTGAGCCCTCCCAGCGTGTTGGCCATACTGACTGAGGTACAGTTGACATGCTGAGGGCAAAGATTATCTATGATCGAAAGCAGATACTTTGGCTTTATTCACTTATGTTTGATGTATTTCCAGTTTTACATACTGGGGAACATTCTTGCTTTTTCAGTTGCTTTCGTTTAAACCATAAAGAAGGGTATTTTATGGACTTAGCAACGTGGGAAGCGAAAGTTGCAGATTCCGCGTGAAGCGTGGAAGGTAGCCGAACCCACTCTACAGTGTGGGGCATGGCGATGACGGGCCGTGACTCAAAGTTACAACCTCCCGGATTCTCAGGCTCTGCCATCAAAATGAGACTAATGGAGAACAAAGGAGTTGGCGTCCCTCCTTCCTCCTGCCCCCGACCAAAGGACAGGATTGGAACCTTCTTTGAGATCTTGTGTTTTGTCTTAAAATTACACATGAATGTTACACTCCATCGACATTTCATCACTAGTTTAGTTTATCCTAGAAAGAATGATCAGCCTCCGTCAGTCCTCCCAGCCCCTGAAAGGGTCCTGCGAGAGAGCGCAAGCCATGTGCCTCCCAGGACGGGGGACCAGTAGTCTGATCTCAGAAGTGGGGCTAAGCTGTTGCTCGAAACACAGAGGAGGAATCAGGAACACCTGGAGAAGGAACTGTAGTGAAAGAAGGGAGGGAAAGAGAGCAGAGTGGGGAAAGATGCGGGGGGGCCGATCTGGGCTGGAATTGGGACGTGGAAGGAATCCGGCAGCCAAATCCATGAACCACAAAACCCGCCTTCGGATCCCTAACAGATCTGAACCATACCAAGCTGTCCGACGAGGATGGCCTCTCGGCTTCTTTTCAGGGAATTCGCTGGTTTCAGGAGCGAAGTTAGCCTCCCGCCGATGGAGAGCACGTTCCAGAAGGACCACAGTTAGGATATTCAATCTTCTGTCACCGCGAGGTTGACATGTCCTTGGCTCCAGTTCCTCCTTCTCGAGCCAGAGTCCATTCAGTCGCAGCAATCTTTACCTGGACAATGACATTCAAATGAAAATCCTTGCGTCGTGCCCAGGCAAGTCTTCTGGCTACATGATTTTGTCATAATCCATTTCTCACAGAGCGACTTTATTGTGATTTATTCCCTCGCAGCTTCTATTGGGGGAAAGTGGAGTTGGCCTTGGTTACTGCACATAAAGGGGAGGGAAGTGCTTTGTGAATGGCGGTGGAACAATGCACGGGCAGATCCAGGCTAGGTGTGATAGAGGGTTCTTTTGCTCCAGGTGGAGTTCTAGGGCCTGTGGAGGGAGGCTTGCTGGTGAAAGCACCTATTATGTTTGTGCAAAGTGATACTTGTCTGCCCGACAGTGCTCTGGGCCACGTTCCAGGGGAGGTCACCTTTTGTGCTGATGCCGAAGGAAATGGGTAGGATTGGCAGGTGGGCTCCTCTCTCACTGCCCTGGTGGACAGGGATGGTGTCGGTATAGGCCACAGGACTGTGTTGCTCGACTACTAAACTCTTGGGCTCCTAGGGCCACGCTTCCTAGACTTCGGGTAGCGGAAGATTGCTGTAGCCTTTGACGCCGCTACATGTGTCTGTTGAGCTCAGTGGGGAGAACCAGAGAGCCATGGAGCCTTTCACGGGATGTGGTTTTGTGGCCGGGGCCAAGCTGCTAAAACATCCCCAAAAGGTGGATGGAGCCAGTAGTTCGAAAGCGTGGCTGTGCGGGATGAAACGTGATGATCCACGCAGAGTGCCGGGCGCAGTGCTCGGCCTTCAGCAGGGGCTGTGTGAACAGGGGCTGCCGTGATTGGGGCGGGGGCTCGGGGGATGTCTTTGCTGTTCCGGCTGCCTTCCTCGGAGCAAGGCACGGAAAACCTCAACCTAGGGAATATCCTAGCTTCTGCACGGTCTGGAAGCCTTGAGAAATAGGCCAACAGGTGTGAGCAGTTCAAAGAGCTTCAGATGTGGAACTTGTATTAAGTAGGTTCTCTTGGTACAGAAAGCAGTGGAAGCGAGCTCGAGGAAGAGGAGGGGACTTACCATGTGCAGCGGTGGGGTCAGGAGGCAGCTTGGGCTCCGATGGCCTGTGGGTCCCACTCTTCTCTCTCTCTGCCTCTCTCGCCGCCTTTGCCCCTCCCAGACTGCACAGCAGACGGCGGCTGTCCGGTCAGACAGCGCTTCGACGCTGGAGCTCTCAGCCTCTGTTCGCACCACTGGACAGTCGTCGGGGAGAGGAATGGAAAGGGCATCGTGGTGGACAGCCAGCGCAGGGCGGTGGGAGCGGACGGAGCACCGAGCGTGGACAGCCGCCCTCTTCGGCAGGACAGGCTCTGAGGGGCACGTAAGGGCGACCTCTGCTCCAGGCTCCGGGGAGTTCGGCTGTGGCCACGTACCCCTCGGGGCGATGGTAGCTGAGTACCCTCCCTGAACACTAACTCCAGGCCAGGCACGGTTCTGAGACCGTATTTGGATTCATGACTTTAGGCTTCGTTACTCTAAAGCAGACATGGCTTCATCTCCTTGTGAGCAATGAGACAAGCGATGCCCAGAGAAGTGAGGTCACCTCTCCAAGCGTGCACAGCTAGTAACAGATGGAGGCAGGATTGGAACTCAGGGTAGCAGACTCTAAAGCCCATGCTTCTGAAGATTCTCCCTTCTGTGGGAGGCAGGCTGAACCTCCCCTAAGCTTCTCCCTGGCGATGGGTTTGGGTCACATTTATCTTCCAAGGTGTGGCCAGAAGTGCACCTCCCCTCTGGGACGTGCCCTAGCCCCCCATTGACCTGTAGTCCATTGGCTGTCAAGCTCTGTGGGCTCCATTAGAGCCTGATTCTGTCACCACCTTGCCCAGCGTCCACCACATCACTCTACACATTGTCACTGCTCTTTTTTTTTTTTTTAACTAAAGATTATTTATTTATTTGACAGAGAGGGACACATCAAGAGAGGGAACACAAGCAAGGGGAGTGGGAGAGGGAGAAGCAGGCTTCCCATCCAGCAGGGAGCCTGATGTGGGCCTCGATCCCACGACTCTGGGATCATGACTTGAACTGAAGGCAGATGCTTAACAACTGAGCCGCCCAGGCGCCCCATCATCACCACTCTTGCCATGGTCTGTGTTACCACTTCTTTCGTGACACCACAATGCATCTAAATCCACATACGGTTCTCAGCACCTGCGACATAACTCCAGGCCTCTTGCAAATCGGGCTATTTAATGAACTTGGCTGTGGATTCATTATCAGCATGGAGAATCCTTGGTCTGAAGGGTTTATTTTGTTGCCTCCTTTTGAACCTGTCCAGTTATCTAATGTATGACTATTCCCGTGGTGCCGAGGTAACATATGGGGGATCCTGTCTGCGTTTCTCTGTTAGGCAGACTCCAGATGCCGGCTCGACATTGTCATCCTTCCACTTTCCAGTGGGTCTGGAGTATTGGGTCTTAGGTTTTCTTTTTAGGTCTGTGATCTCGAGCTGGCTGTCCAACATTTTTTTTTTAATTGTGCTAAACTATACCTAACGTAAGATTTACTGTTTAACCCTTCTGAAGAGCACAGTTCAGTGGAATACACTCCCATTGTTAAGTAACCCTCACCACGACCGAGGACCAGAATATTTTCATCACCACGAAAGGAAACCCTGTTATTCCTGCCTGCATCCCCAGAGCCCTTAGCAACCGTTAATTGGCTTTCTCATTCTCCGGATTTGCCTGTTCTAGGCATTTCATGTAAACGTCATCATTTTATGGGTAGCTTTTTGTGGCTTCTTTCACTAAGTCCGGAATTTAAGGTCCGTCCATGTTATAGCGTGTATGACACGTGTATCCTGCGCGAGCATGAACTTTGTTCCTTCTTATGGACAAGTCATATTCCATTGTGTGGCTGGGTGGCGTATTTTGTGTATCTGTTCATCAGCTGATGGGCACATAGGTCGTTTTCAGCTTTGGCTGCTGTGGACATTTATGGGCAAGTGTTTGCTTGGACACCTGTTTTCAGTTCTTGTGGTTATTTAACTATGTATAGAATTGCTAGTTCACGTTGAAATTCTTTTTTTTTTTTTAAGGTTTTTTTTTTTAAATTTATTTAAGAGAGAGAGAACAGAGGGAGTGTGAGAAGGAGAAGCAGACTCCCGTTGGGCAGGGAGCCTGACACGGGGTTCAATCCCAAGACCCTGGGAACACGACCGGAACCGAAGGCAGACGCTTACCTGACTGAGCCACCCAGGCGCCCCGGAAATTCCTTACCTTACCGAGATTCTTTAGCTTTCCGAGTTTAACTTACCGAGAAACTGCCAGCCTCTCTTCCACAGCGGCCGTGCCATTTTACGTTCCCAGTGGTGACATACGAGGGTTACAGTTCCACATCCTCTACTCTGGCATCAACTTTTGACTTGCAGAATGAGTTTTATTATAACAACAGGGGGAAAAATACCTGAATTATTTAGGCTTCATTTATTTAATGAGACCATATTAAAGCAAGAGCTGGAAACTTGTGAGCATTCTAATGCAAAATATATCACAGAATTTGAGACCCACGAAAAGCAAAGGTTGTTTAACATGTAGGGATAAATTTGATCATTAGTTTCTATCTATGGACCATATAAATGACAAGATCGTAAAATCCATGGAGCTTCTGGTGGAGAGGCTGTGCCCCATGATGTGATTAATTTGGTATATTTTTTTCTGTAAAAATGTACAATGGCCCATCTCAGTGACATCTGGACTCGTCTGCATAAAATGAGTGTTTAGGGTCATATTATTATTTCATGTTCTATACTTCATCTCATCTATAAAAATAGAGGCACAGTATGGTAAGCTGTTATTCCTCTTCTGAAAACATTAAGAAATTTTATGTGTACCTTCTATTTTTGCTAATGACACAAAATGTGGAAACTCGTTATTTTTTTCTTCCACCAACCCGTGAATGTGCCATCCTTATCCTGAAACCTAAATAAATACTCATTAATGTACAGTGAAATTCAAACGAGCACTTTATATAAATAAGCCTGCTATAGAAATACGTGTTTCTTCAAATTTGTAGACCAGAATAACGTGCAATAAATTTAACATCATTTCCCATTCCGAGCCACCAACCAAGTAAACTGGTTTTACGACTTCATTTCCTAACCTCAGGTAGAGTAAGAAAGCACATATATGCTCTTCTTTCCATAATGCGTCGTACATCTTAAGAACAGTATTATCTGGTTGAGATTTTTATATGCCAAATGGAGCAGAGCGTACATAATGTCCGATTCTAGAGTATTATGATGGGGCAGCAGAGGGGACAGAAAGAACGGGGTGACGTTGCCTTTTTCTTTCACTTTTTTTTTTTTTTAATTCTTTTGGACAAATGTTTGTTCAAGTGCTACTGTGTGCTAGATGCTGGGTGTCTAGTGATGAACCGAGCGAACACTGTTGCTGTCCTCTGGCAACCTGTTCTTCGTGAAGGTCTTATGGTGATCTATTGTTGCATAATGAGCCATCGCCACACTGAATGGCCTAAGTCAATACCTTACCATGCTCACAGTCGTGTGGGCCGGGAATTTGGGCATGGTGTAGAGGAGTGGTTCAGCCCTGCTCCAGATGGTGGGGGCATAGCTTGGTGACCTGAATGGTAGAGATGGCCTGGGCTCTGTGTCTAAAGCATCAGTTATGGTGGATGGCTAGAATCCTTGGTTCTTCTCTATGTTGCCCCTTCTAGGGTTGGAACATTCAAGGTGTCTTCTTTATTCAGAGATCTGGAGCCTGGTCTGGCTAGCTGCTTGGAAAAGCTAAGGCAGATCAGGCATCTCTTTCTTTCTCCATGTAGTCTCCGTGTGTGTGGGCTTCCTTCAAGTATGGTCGTGTCACAGGGGGCAGACTTCCTACATGGCGGATAGCTTCTCAGAGCAAGTGTTCCAAAATCATGAGCAGGAGCTGCAAGACCTCTTCTGACCTAGCCTTAAAAATCTTGGAATGTCACTTCCACCCCTTACTAATGCTCAACCATGTCATTAAAGGTGGCCAGACTCGTGGGAGGGGATTTACACTCTACCTCTCAATGGGAGGAGTAACACAAATTTAAGATCATTTTAGTCTGCCACGGAGGAAGGCAGGCATTAAAGAAATAGTCACATAAATAACTACTGCAGTAAAAAAAAGTACAGCCTTCTTCATAGTAATCAGGACTTCTTGATTGCAAATGACAGAAACTCAACCCAGAGGGGCCGGTGAAAAGAAGGGAAGTTGCTGACCCATGGAAAGGAGAAGTCGGTGGCTGAATCCCGATGGTATAATGATCCAGTCAGGAATCTCTTTCCCTAGTCAATGATAATTGTCTCTTTGCTCAGGTGATTTTGTTCTCAGGTGGATGCATGAAGGGGGTGCTCCTTAGATGATAGCTACAAAGGCCCCCAGCTGCTCTGTATGGTACTTCTAACAGTGTAGCAATCACAGCGGAAAAAGAGACTCTGCCTCTTTCTTAATAATTCTATCAAATGGTCCCCGGATTAAATCTGATTGGCCATATTTAGGTCACATGCCTTCTCCTGAGCCAACCACTGTTGCCAGGGAAATGAAAAGCTTGGACCCGCTAAGTCTGGCCTGTGTGCCTCCCCCCTGGATCTCAGAACAGGACTAGCCCTACGTGAACTACAAGTGGGGATCTTGTTTCCAGGAAAAGGAGAGACAGTTTCTTTTATGCGAACACAATGGAAATGGATGCTAAGCAGACACACATAACACACCTATTACACAAGCTGAAAAACACAGGACGACATGCCTCGAAGATGAAGCCCACACACAGATACAAGGGGGAGGATAGCTTCCCTGTTGTCATTCCTTCC
Source organism: Nasua narica (assembly GCA_028533885.1). Lineage (NCBI taxonomy): Eukaryota > Metazoa > Chordata > Mammalia > Carnivora > Procyonidae > Nasua > Nasua narica. The sequence continues at coordinate 24,378 of JAPYYJ010000274.1, read as the reverse complement.
AATCAGTTAACTTGCACTTACTAAGTTTTCCTCATTGTACAAATCACTAAGCAATTTGTAACTGGGATCACAAAATGAAATGTAGGGGGTTTGAAGGATCGGGGGTGGGGGGGGCTCATGCCGGAAAAAGATGTGACCACTAGGTGGCAGTAGCACACCCCAGGCTTTATTGGGCGAGGCTTTGATAGGTTCTGGGGGCCAGGAAGTCTATCGCAGCAGGTGACCTTCCTGAAGAGCAGGAGAGGAGGGCAAGGGAACTGCCAGGGGAGAAGGGGATCCTAGAGGGGACTTCTGCATCTAGGTGATGTCACCTAACAGCACAGTGGGGATTGTGTGGGTCAGAGAGCAGTGGTGGCTTAGGACCTTTATGCTCTGAGGGCTTGTCTTATCTATGGCTAACAGATAATGGGGTGCAGTCTTGTGGGGCATGCAAAGCAGATGGTCCCTAAGTAGCTGAAAATCTGCCTATTTGGGCTACATTTAACACAACAGGATGTGTCAAAATTTGAGTTTGGCACTTGCTGGCTTTTGAGTTCATGGGTCTCAGCCTTCAGTGAAGAAATAAACCATCCGGACCATCCTGGCTGATTTATGTAACGAGGAGTTAGTGATTATCCTCGGTTATAAACATAGCAGCCAGTAAACATCAGCAAGTTAAGACTTGAGGTATAAACTGCAGAATAATCATCGTCATGGTTAAAGCTTGGTACATAATTATCACGTGACAAGTACGATGTCATGTGCATTATGCAGACTGTCTCGTTTAATTCACAGATAACTATATGCAGGAGTTCCTGTTATTGTCCCCATTTACAGACGGGAACAAGCAGGGGTCCGGGAACTCAACCAAGCTTATACAGTTGGACGGGCAGACAGCACGGAGACCCAGGCTGACGCGCTCCGCAGCCAATACTCTCAAACTGCCGAGGCATCTTCGAGGAGCTGGGTAATCTTACTGGCCCACTCCTTCGCCTGGGAAGGTAGAGGGGCCTACCAGGTGATGCTCCGTGCCCCATCTGTCACTGGGCTTTGAGGATTATGCGCCCCAGGTGGAAACACATCAGTGGGGGCCCCTTGGCTGTGTCCTAGGGGAAGTGGTGAGAATGGCGTGGGAGGATGTGGGGCACCAGCCGGGCAGCCGGGTTAGCCCAAGTTAGCCCAGTGGGAGGGGGATGGGGCAGCAAGCGGTCTGCAGTGGGGGGGGCAGCATAATGCAGGGATGAGCAGCACAGGCTCTGCCCAGGTATAGGAATCCTGCCTCCCTCACCCACTAGCTCTGTAATCTTGGGTGAGTCACTTCATCGGAGTTCCTTCATTTGTAAACAAGGCGCAAGAATAATAGCACTTACTTCAGTGGAATTGTCACGGTGATTAATTAAGGCAATGCCTGTTAAACAGGGAGCACGGTGCTTGCCAAACAGTCTCCCGTAGATGTGCATTGTACTGTTCCTACTACGGCTAAGTATTATTATCAGTGCAGGGATCCTGCGACGGGGAGAAGAGGTGCAGGGAATGTAGGTAAGGGTGCTCCCAAGAAGAGTGCTCCAATCCCAGCCATTTTCAGCACATGAAATGTTTACTGTGTGCCAGGCGCTCTGCCGTCTGCTTGTTTCACATTTGCTTAAAAAAAAAGTCTAGGTGTGTTCCCTGCATTCGCTTTTATTGTGCCCCACTTGGCTGGCGTTGGTGGAATAACACCCCACTTGTGTTGTCTCTAATGACATTATTCTGGACCCAAAGTGCGGTATCATGGCAAGACGGTGAGAGCAGGCATTGGAGAGTTATGACCTTGGGTCTCCTCTCTGTTGTGTAAACCTCTCTGAGCTTCAGATTCCTCACATCCCTAATAGATCTTTAACAATAACAGCAGCCACCATTCGTCGGAAACTTACGATATGCGGGCACCGCAGGATACAAAGTGACCCGTTCAAATTCACCTACTTGGTAAATGTCAGAGCTGGGGACGGTCCAGCCGTCTGACCCAAGGGCCCACATTATCCGTGACTCGTCCTTCTGCACAAAGGTTTTAAAAGCCCCTGACATATGATAGGCACTCAATAAACCGTAATTGTTGTCATTATTATTATTATTATAGCTTGTCAGAGGGACACGCAGGATTGAGACCCACGCCAACTGTCTTTAGGATCTGCACTGTCAAACCAGCTGTATTCATTCAATAAGCATTTCCTGAGTGGCTTTCCTTTGCTAGACACCCTTGATAAATGGTGAACAGAATTCTGTTCTGGCCTTCAAGGGAGTCACCATCTAGTCCAGAGACTACGAAACAGCATTCACTAGACTATGCTCCAGTAACAAATATCACCCCCCCGCCATTTTGGTGTTTCTCAGCAATAAATGTTTGCTTTTTTACTACATGTTTTCTACATTTTGGGATCTGAGCTGTTCTCATGGCAAAGGGAACCACAAAATTGCTCTTAATGCTTCTGTTTGGACATGGCATAGCTCCTGTCTACTCAACATTTAATTGTCTAAAGCAAGTCACATGGAAAAAACTGATGTTATTTAAGGCAGGAAGTATGTTTCTTCTTCAAAGAGGGTCAGGAGGGAGGGTTCTGTAGGAATAGGTTCATAGAGGAGTTTTGGAACTAATCAGTGAATCTACTGCAAATGGATTTTTAAGCAATTGTAATACAATATGATAGGTTCTTTAATGGAAGTGTCTATTCTTGGAGCAGAGGAGGGAGGACTTACCTCTTCCAGTTTGTCTTTTGAATTTAGAACAAAGTGAAGTTTAGAGCATATTTTAGATTCTCAATCTTCTGGAACAAGAATAAAAAGAGAGATGTAATAGATGCATTTTGAGAACCCAAAATTCACTGGCCTAGTTGGAATAGAAAGCAATGACAGTAATTTCTCCTTTCCAAGAAGGGACGTAAGGCGTTTGGTGGATAACCATGTCTGTGTGTCTGTAAGCGAAGAGCGTGGGAGCTGAGATATCCTCAGAATGACTTAGGGAAACAACCTTATGTCCATGTATTGGGAGGGAAGGGGCGGGAAGGCAGGATGGTGGTGGAAAATGTAGCATGAGTCATCCAGAGATTGGTCTTGACTCTGGTAGGTTATTTGGATGCCTGCTCAGTTGCTCTCCTTACCTGTGCCCCAACTTTCCCGTTACAGTCATACTGAAAAAGTCATTTGTTGTTACTGTTTTTAACTTCCTACAATAGAACTCAGCTTTGATCTAGAGCCCACATTTCCACCGATGGTAACTCAGTCACTTCTGGTTGAAAACTTAGTATCTTTTCTGGGTAGATATCAAATAAATTCAAATTGCTCTCTCTACCCTCTTTCCCTTCTTTTTGGGTTCTCAGGAGGCTTTTGTGTTGTCCTGTCTTGGGGATGTGTATCTGCTCCCTGTATCTCCCTCTGGACACTTCAGAACTCAATGGAAATGCCTTCATCCCCCAGGATGCTAGAAAAGACTGGAGTTTGGGGGATGACGGTGGCAAGGCAGCTATCTCAGATCCTCTTTGACATAGAAGGCCATGTGGTTATCATTTCTGTGCAAATTCTGGATGTCTCATACTGACATGCACACTGACAGAATCCCCCCAATCCAGATACCTAGGGCAGGATATAAGATGTTAAGTCACTTCAGCTTTCAAATCTCCAAATCTATCTGGGTGCTTCTAACCATCTCTTTTGAAAAACGAAGAGTCAGGGGAAGCAGTAATCAGGCCCCATACTTTCTTGTTCATCTTTCTCTGCCTGGGCCAAGGTCCTCCCCTAGTCCAAGGGTCTTCATGTTCAGTGAGGAACTGCTCTGATGTCATATCCTGTATTCTTTCTGCTCTGTGGCTTATAGTTACAGCACTGTACTCTGTTTTCCAAGTTTGATTCTCCATAGTCCAAAGCCATCATTTATTCATTTGTTATTTATCATTTATAGTACTTACTGTAGGATTTACAATATGCCTATCTAATAACACAGAACACCTCCAAATGATATAGCACTTTATGTATTTGTAAACATTCTCATTCTTTGTGCTCGCCTATGTTTTACTTTTATATATGTTCTCAACCCCACAATACATTATTTTTCTGCTTTCAACCATCTACTATCATTTAAAAGAATTAAAAGATGAGAAAGAAAATGTCCTTATTTTACATGTTGCTCCTTTCAAGCATTCTTTTTTACATTTTTGTAAATAGATTTTTCCCTCTCATGCCATTTTCCTTCTGCCTAAAAGAAATTCCTTTAACATTTCTTTTAACGAAAGTCTACTGTAGAGGTGGTAAGTTTTCTCAAATTTTGTTTATCTAAAAAAAGTCATTATTTTACCTTAATTACTGAAAGATATTGTTGGTTATAGAATTCTAGGTTGACAAGTGTCTTCTTTTGGTATTCTAAAAATGCACAGATTATCTTCCAGTTTGCATAAATTCTTATGACAGCCTGACATCATTCTTGCCTTTGTCCCTCTGAATGCAATATGCTTTTTTTCTCTGGTTGATTTTAAGATTTTCTCTTTCTCACTCTGTGTGTGTGTGTGTGTGTGTGTGTGTGTGTGTGTGCATTTAGCAATTGGATTATAATATGTCTTGGTGCTATTTTCTATTTTCTTTGTGTTTATCCTGTTTGGGGTTTATTGAGATTCTTGTATTTGTATGTTTATGATTTTATAAAATTGGGAAACATTCTGTCTGTTATTTCTTCAACTATTATTTCTGTCCCTGCCCCCACCTCACCCCCAGACTCAAAGTGTATGTATGTCAGACAGCTTTATATTGTCAAAGAGGCTCTGTTCATTCGTTCTAGAGAGTTTTATTACTATAATTTTAAGTTCACTGGTCTTTTCTTCTGCATTGTTTAATATGCTGTTAATCTCATTCAGCAAAAATTTCATTTCAGATACTGCATTTTTTTCATTCCTAGAAGCTCCATTTGGTTCTGATTTAAATACTCTGTTTTTCTCCTCATTATAATCATGTTTTATTTCACAACTTTGAACATGCAAAACATATCCATAAAAGCTGCTTTAATGGCTATGTTTGCTAATACTATCACTTGTTATTTCTGGGTCTGTTTCTATATACTGATTTTTCTCTAGGCTATGAGTCACACTTTCTTGCTTCTTTACATGTCTGGTAATTTTTTTTTATTGAATACCGAGCATTATGAATTTTGCATTTTTGGGTGCTGGATTTTGTCATACTTCTACACGCAAAAGATACTCCATTCCCCCCCCCCCCCGTAGGTATTTTAGTTACTTGCAGATCAGTTTGATTCTTTCAGGGCTTACTTTTAAATGATTTTTGGATAGGCCTAGCGTAGCCTTTATTCTATGGATCATTTAGCTTCATTTCTAAAGGCTTATCCTTCTGGAATCTTTACGAATGAGCCCTGAATTCCAGCAAAGCCTATCCACTTTGGCTGGTGAGCTTTTGAACAATTTGTGGCCCTGTGAGATCTCTTGGAATTGTTTGGCTTACGGTTGCCCAGAATATAACTCTTCTCTCTTGGAATTTTTTTTCTTGCCAAGTCACATAGAGTTTCATCCTACTTACACACAGAATTGATATTCAGCCAACAGCTCAAAGGGCCCCCTTTGTAGATTTCTGGAGATCTCTGTGCAACCCCCTCCTCTTCACATCTTTGTCTTGTAGACTGTAGCAAAGGTAGCCTTCCCAGTCCCTCTCTGTCTTCTCAATTCAGTAAGATCACTGGGCTGTCCTTGGGTTCCTATTCCTATGCTGAAATCTGGCCATCCCTTTTTTGCAGAATGCCTGGTGATGATTGAACTCAACTTTTTTTTCCAACCCCTTTTCTAAACGATCACAGTATTGCACTATCTGTTGTTCAAAGTCTAAAAATATTTTTTTGGAAGATATCAAACGGTTTTCTAGTTATTTATGTCAAGATGGCAATCTGAAGCCTCTTACTCCCTCCGAGTCAGAAGCAGAAGTGCTCAGAGTTATTCTATTGTATACTAGTTTTTTTTTGATAACTTTCATCTTCAGAATTGTGGTTGGTACAGTGGTTTTCCTAAGAATGCTTAGGCTTTACTTATTCTTGGTTTGAGAGGATAGATTTACCAAAAATTTATGGAAATTCTATAAGGAAATAAATTTGAATTCAAGGAAAACTAAGAAAATTAATTCAATAATACTTATTGAGCATCTCTTTATTCGCTAGTTCCTGCCCTAATTGTTGGGGATATAACCATAAAGATTAAAAAAAAAAATCTCTGCTCTTATTGAGTGTGCTGTAGAGAAAGTCGAGGAAGAGGCAACAAGCATAATAAAAAAGTGAAATCTTAAAATTTATAACAGGTCAGATGGCAAGCGCTATGTGAATTAGAGAGAAATAATAATCCTCCCAGCACACATGTGGCACTGGCTGGAAAACATGGCCTTTGTCCCTTCATATACTTTAATGGTGGAGGCCATCTGCTTAGAGATAAAGTAGCCAAGTGTATTACCGTAAATGTAAATCTACTCAAGGGCTGTCCCCTCATGCCCTGTTAATTTCTGTAATTTACACACACTTATCACAAAGTCATCTTCATGGAAGCGGTCCCTAAATTGTTTCTTTTCAGTTTTCTCAACAGGACTGGACGCTCCATGAGGGTAGGCCTTGGGTCTGCCTTGGCTCACTCTTATGCCCCCAAGCCCTCCATATAGGCTTGCTATTTGGAGAGTGCCCAGTAAATACGTGTTAGCTGTTAAACACATGTGTTGAAGAGCTTCGTGGATATACTGGTTTCTCGACGCCCTGCCTGGCTTAAACCTTACGTGCACACCCCTGCCTCTCCTTTTAAAAGTATAGGCCAACTGCTCTTTGAAAGTTACTTGTTCTGATCACTCTCTCTTTCTTCTTCTTTTTTGTAGCTGTCCAGTCATTGCACACCCTAAATGACCAGATATCCCATTTTATTGTCACCAAGTCAAAGGCACTGGAAGAAGACAAAGACCCCTTTCTACCCACAGAGAAGGAGACCCTGAAGAGTTCCATGATACTCATGAGGCACCTCTTAATGGATGCTCAGGTACAGAGATTGACATGGGAAATCTACATAGAGTCCGTGCTATCTTTTCGTGTGTTGTTTTTGGTAGAAGGTGTGGAAAATGTTTGACTACCATGCTTCCTGGAAACCAGCTTTGTGATGAATAGCCGCGTGGCAGGCGTTCTGGTACACTGGGTATTGGGTTTCTGATTAGGAATTATTCGGGATCTAGTATTAAAATAGCTTGGTTTTAAGTCACGGTAATAGGGCTATATTGAATAATAGATGTGTTGTTTCTGAGAATTGAACAGATCCCTCATTAGCCTTGGAAAAGTGAAAAATCCATTTACATACAAACTTGGCAGGCATCAAAGCTGGCGAAGGCTCTGGAGTGGAGCAGTATGTATCCCAAACAGCATCGCTGAGCAACTAATGAATATTTGGGTACATTTGATGCACCACCAGTAAGCGAATCAGCACTGTTGTGTGTGTGTGCGTGTTTTTTAATGCTCGCAATGAATTAATTACAGAAGGCATTTAGCTCATTGTTGCTTTTGTTGAGATTCTCCTTCAAGGTTTCTCCTTGTGCACTATTTTATCGAAATATTTAAAGGTAATCCGTGTACTCCTTCTGGCTTTGTTGGTGGGTCTCTCCAGATATGTTGGTAGGCAAACACCAGGTGTTGTAGGAGAATTGATAGTTTTCTGTGTTAGCAAAGCCAAACTGAGCTAGATTTTATTGTCACTTCTACCTCGTCAATATCGTGTTTCTGAAAATGTTCTTTGGTTTTGGTGATTTTGTATCAGTTTGCCCCAGAGCTTTCCTCCTGAGTTGATTTTTTGATGGGCAGCAGTGAGGTCAGAGTGCTTGCTGGTTTCGTGTGTCTTGCTATCAGATTTTGAACGCTGATTTTTCTTGGCTTCTGTTTCTGCCATGGCGGTATTTTATGTTTTATTTTCCTAAATCAATCCTGAAACCTGTCTCTGATACCAGTCAGACTTTTCACTGGCCAGACTTGGTGCATTTCTCGCCTATCAATGCTTGAAGCTGCCCCACGGGATTTTTGAGCCCCTATGTTCAGATGACCCAAATTATGCAAAGCCTTTCATTTTTAGTCACTGTTCTCCCTTCTCCCTTTTATTATGAGCAGCCCATTCCACTTCTCCTTTCTTCCCGAGCCTGTCTGGTGGAAAAAGAAAAGATTCTGAAACTGTAACAGCCAATTTTAAGACTCAAAGGGGAAAAAAGCGGGGGGGGGGGGGGTTTAGAACAATTTACCAAATAAAAGAGGGCAAATTATTCTTGAAAGGATTAGCTTTCCTCAGTGCCTAGACCCAATCCTGTAGCTCACACCCCCAGCCAAGGGAATTAGCCTAATGATTCTCCAGAGATTATCGTGTGAACTTTAGTTTGCAAAATCTAAGGAAATAAAAAACGGTTCATCTTTTTTCTCCCCTTCACTAGCATCTAAAACGGGATTTCAGAAATGTTCAATACTGCTTAAGAAAACGTTTTCCCCTCTGAATGTTGTATTCATTTGACAATTTTTATCGTTCGTGGTACTGATCACAATGTTCCCCTTTTTTATCTAACGAGACTGGAATATCCCATGTAATGTGGTTACTGTTTAGGATTGTGTTATTATCTCATTCTCTCTTGATCCCCAGTCAGTGCCTGCTAGAATTTTCTCACTTACTTAGCCAGATGAAATGGAGCAGGGTATGATGAATATTTCCCAAAATCACGCCTCAAAAAGGAGGGTGGGTTAAATCTTCTTCTTGAGGGAGGGGGGAACCAGGAGGTCAGGTAGAAGATATGTGTAGTATCTGGACCTATCATTTCTTTCAGCTGCTTTTGTTCAAAGACTCTACCCTCTTGTGTTTCAGACTAATATAGGATGAGGTAAATTGTGATTAGTTTGGTCTAAAAATAATTCACCCTCATTTCTTTTCTCCCCAAACCACTAACTTTTTGAAATGTTACTTGTGGTTATCTCTAGGTCTGTGGCTGAAGTCAATTAGAATCATATTACCTAATGTCCCTAGTCTTAGAGCATCTCCATAAGATTAGTGTTGCCAAACTTATAAAATGCTAAGGAACCCCAAGTTTGAGTACAGTTAGGGTTGATATGTGGTTTTCAGTTTTGAAGGAGACAGCCAGAGATATGTGATTTCCAAGGAGACTCGTTATTGAGCATTTTTGGAAATTCAGTGATTTTCCATTCATAGTTTGACATTGCTTCTTACCTCATTGCGAAGACGAATGAATGTACTTATTTCATATTCTAAGTTCATCAATAAATGGTAGGTCAACGGAATGTGAGTATAACTTCTGCGTGCCCTCCTTCCCTTCAGCTACATTTTGTGATATTAATAGATGCGCGATAGATTTGTGTATCGGAGGACGAAAGCTTCTCCAGAACGGTAACCACATCCCTTAACTTGGTTGGTGTAATAGCCGGCTCACTTCCACACCCAGAGGGCTCTTAATAGCATTAGATTATGATGAAATGCTCTGACATCAGTCCGCAAGTTGAATGAAGTCCGGCACAGAGTACGCCAGAGAACCTAGAGGCCGCTCTCGAGAGTGGCTGCTTAAAAGGCATAATCTATTCAAGTCACATCTGTCTTGGAAGCAATAAATCCTGCTTAGGAGAATGTCAAAGGCAAAAGCATTGCTGGGCTATGAAATTCTACCTCTGAGGATTATAAAACGGTGTGCACAGAGCAAACCCATTTCCCAAGCATAATAGGGGTGCCGGCCATGACTGGCAGGTGTGACAGCCCATTCTGGAGGGAAGAACAGCTCACACGGGCAGCCCAGAGGCCCACTGTTGTTTATTAATTCCCTACATGTCTCTCTGAGCATTTCAGGGGTGTCTCAAAGAGGCCGGGCATTCTCTGTTTGCATTCCATTCCCTTGTAGTCTGCAGGCCCCCCAGTTCATGACGTGTACCATTCAGACCGCACTGGAAACCTGATCTTGTGGCTCTTGTTCCGGAGAGCTCCGGCTAAACCCAAAGTGCCGACTCAGCCTCTGAATGATTAGATTCATAACACCGAAGAGGCCGTTCCTTCTGGTAGAGATTAATTCTTTTACTCGTTCTGTGTGACTCCCCATGCTAAGAGGGGTTGATTACAGCAAATTAAATCTCCTATTGGCAGTTCTCCCCTCTTTCCCCCCCAAAGACCTCATATCATTATTTATTAAGGGGTAAACAAATGCTTGGAAAAACAATAAGATCGCTTTGTTGGCAGCAAGTTCCTCTCCTGGAAGGCTGGGCACAAAAAGGCAGAAACTTTGCCTGCCCGGTGGGCTCTCCTTCTGCAGCCACAGCAGCGAGGAAAGGCCCGCATCCCACTGCTGGGGCCTGGCGGAGTGCAGGCCGTGGAGGTGCGAGGCCCTTCTCCCTGGACCATGGTGTAGATTTGAAGGTGGAGCTTGTTTTAAGCGAGGCACCGAGTGCACCCCTCCCAAAGGTCCCTCTCCAGGAAGGAAGGAAGCAAAACTCTGGCAACAAAAATAAGCCACACAACTGTCCTCTCTAAGACATTGTGTGCCTAAGGCCTGGCAGAAGTCAAATGTTAGACAGAAAAGAAATGAAATCTGCATGATCCTCTGGCCCGCCCTTTCATGGCTCTTCCCTCCTCTTCCCTTTTCTGTTTGCCAATCGGTAGGGAGAGATGGCTTGTCAGCTCGTTTTGGGAAGGAGACCTTGGGAATCAGGTAATCGATACACATTCACGACAGCCCTACATTGGAAGAGGGTCTCTCCCTTCTCTAGCACTTTCCATCCCTCCATGTGCTTTCTGAAGCCAACACCGTGCTCAGGGCACGGACCTGGCGTCCCCACTTGTGCAGGTGTCTGGGGCTTTCTCGCTGCAGCCGGCTTCGAGGTGCTGCCAGGAGTGCCACCCTCTCGACAGCCGCGGGGGCCGTCTTGCCCTTCGGTCACACACAAACTGAGGCCCCAGAATGATGCTTGGCTCTCAAGGTCACAAATGCTGGCTGTGGCTCTAAGTAGTGCCCGAGCGCGGGTTTTTTCATAGTATCTTTGGAAATGTGACCCCGTGTGGGAACAAGATCTGAAAGTCCCGACATCATGGCAAGCAGAGAAGAAACTCTGTCATTAGAACGAGGTCTGAGAGGCAAAGTTTTTAACCGAAGAAAATCACCTGCGGATGTGTTTAAGTCTATTCATGCTGTCAGATTTCCACCTCTTACGGGGCCTAGGAGAAAGAACACAGAAGAGGTTAGTTCACCTAACTAGGAAGCTATGGGGTAAGGGGATTATTCCAAGGAGTCTCAGCTTATCCTGTCCAGTAATCCATGTGCTGCATTACCCAGCCATCCACGTCCTTGGAAAGGCAGTGCTTGCACTCTCTTCTCAGACGCAAACTGTGAAATCAGGAGGTCCGAAGCTTGTGGCTTCCTGTATAACTCGTGCGAGCCCACTTCCCATTCTGCCATGGCGATTTTGATCTTTAAAAAAATTTTTTCTTAAATAAATAAAATTTAACCTGTAGACATAGCCAGGAGTATGCCATCCCATCAGTCACAAGGCTGCTAGGGTCCCCTTCCCTGCTCAGACAGAGGGTGACACATAAAATTGCAATACTGTTCCTCTGATAAGCAGAAGTCTAGGTCTTTCTTAGGTAGATGTGAAAGGTCACCTCCTCGGAGACCTCCACCATCTTTGTAAAACCCATAAAGCAGAATTTTAGGGAAGGTTCTGAAACACTGAAATCCATGCTATCAGTATTTACATGCAAAGATCTGGGTACACTTGGAAGTGAGATTTAGGAAAACCTGGATTCCTGTCCTTTGCTGTCCTCTGAAGGAAAGGAGCATCTCTCAGGATGGGTCATGGTTGAACAGAGTAGTCTTTATCAAACTGGTAGGACTTCCACAGATAATGTGCATACAGGGTTCGAGGGAAATTTGGGAATTTACTTTCACATCACAGAAACTTTATGCCACATTTTTAAATACTACGTATTTGTTCCAAGGGTCTACCTTTTAAATGATAATAAACGAGAATTTAGGCTGCTCTGATAGTTGATGATCCATGGTATAGTGAGGGAATCTGAAATAGTACCAAAATCAAGGACAGAAGGTTAGGGGTGAGGACTCCAGTAGAGTTTTTTTTTGGTCCTCAGCAACAAAGACCAGCTCTGATTAACATAACAAGGAAAGGGAAAATAAAATAAGATGAAAACAGGGAGAGAGGCAAACCATAAGAGACTCTTAACTGTGGGAAACAGACAGGGTTGCTGGAGGAGATGGGGTACCTGGGGGATGGGCATTCAGGAGGGCACGTGATGTAATGAACACTGGGCGTTATATGCAACTGACGAATCACTGAATTCTACCCCTGAAAATAATAATACACTATATGATACCTAAATTAAATTTAAATAAAAAATTTAAAAGAAAAGAAAAAGCTTCTATCTTCATGAAAGAAGGTGTTAGGTAAAACAAACAAACATAAGAAGGGTAACATTGAATGGAAGCAAACAAGGTTGACCTTAGGAAAAGCTGGAGAACTACATCTCAGGAAAGACAGGCAAGAGGACAGCAAGAGAGAGTTAGGTCTCAGGGAATTAAAGAGAATTTGCTTTAGGATACTGTGGTTGAAGGGCGCCTTTGTGACTCAATTAAGTGTCTGCCTTCTGCTCAGGTCATGATCCTACGGTCCTGGGATCGAGCCCCACATCGGGCTCTCTGCTTAGCGGGAAGCCTGCTTCTCCGTCTCCCACATCCCCTCTTGTGTTCTTGCTGTATGTCTCTCTCTGTCAAATAAATAAATCTTAAAAAAAAAAAAAAGATGTTATGGTTGGGACGCCTTTGTGGCTCAGTCGTTAAGCATCTGCCTTCCACTCAGGTCATAATCCCAGGGTCCTGGGATCGAGCCCTGCATTGGGCTCCCTGCTCAGCAGGAAACCTGTTCTCCCTCTCCCACTCCCCCTGCTTGTGTTTTCTCTCTTGCTATGTGTCTCTCTCTGTCAAATAAATAAATAAATCTTAAAAAAAAAAAAAAGGATACTATGGTTGGGACACCTGGGTGGCTCAGTTGGTTAAGCGTCTGCCTTTGGCTCAGGTCATTATTCCAGGGTCCTGGGATTGAGCCCCGCGTCGGGCATCCCTGCTCATTGGGGAGTCTGCTCCTCCCTCTGCCTGCTCTGCCTGCTGCTGTCCCTGCTTGTGCTCTACATCTCTCTCTGACAATAAATAAAATCGTGAAGAAAAAAAAAGGATACTGTGGTTAGGATAAATTGGCTCCAACTATTTTCTCTCTTTTGGTCAAGATTCAAATTCGTAGAAGAGTCTGACCGGCATGATTAGGTCAATGGGCCCTCCGCCGCCGCCCCCCCCCCCCCCTGCTCACTGTGGGAGGGTGTGCATGTTGAGGGATGATCCCACCTAGACCACTGTCACCACGAGGAGCGGGAGAGGATGTTGGGCGGATGGGGGCAGTAATAAATCCACCGTGCACTCCACCTGCACACACTCGGTGCTGTGTCCCAGCGCCGGGGCTGGCAGCGCCCTGAGCTCTAGGGACAGAACATTGGCCCTGCCCCGGAGGGACTCAGGATCTCTTGGGGCGGGTGACCACACAATGAAGTGCCTGTGGTCAGTACTGAGGAAGGCGTGCATGGGGACCGGGGAAGCCCAGAGAAGGAAATGGCTGATATTTGCAGATCACTTTCCTGTTTACAAAGCACTGCCACCAGCATTTTCTCCTCTTTTCCTCTCAGCTATAAGAAGGACAGGAGGTTGAGTATTATTATCTCTATTTTGAAAACTGGGTATTAAGCTTTAATAAAATAGACTCCTTTTAATATCCTTCCATCCAGCCCATCACGAAGCAAGCGTAAATGATTTCCCACTTGTAAGTGGTGACCCTCAGAGTATTTGCTTCCTGAAGAGATTGTTAAGTAGAGGGAAAGGGAGGGTGTAATTTGGGGAAAGAAACAGATTAAAACCTGGCTTCAGACATACAACAGCACTCCTAACACAAAATGTTTTTAATGTTAATAAATATGCAACGCTTTCCTAAAGCTAAGCTCTACCCTTTCAGACTCAGAAGGTGTAGGATTCTAAGAACAAAGTTTTCAAAGTCTTTAAATGGGATATAAAAGGTTTTCCACTTACATGAGGAAAACATGGAGGGCATTGTGAGAAGGAAAGGAGGGGTGAATGGGGGGAAGTCAGAGGGAGCAATGAACCATGAGAGACTGTGGACTCTGAGCAACAAACTGAGGGGTTTGGAGGGGCGGGGGTGGGGGATTGGGCGAGCCTGGTGGTGGGTGTTGAGAAGGGCACGTACTGTATGGAGCACTGGGTGTGGTGCATGAACAATCAATCTTGTAACACTGAAAAAATAAGCATATTTGGGGAAAAAATCATATATAGAGTAGAAAAATGGATATAGTAAAAAAAAATGTATTCCAGGTCCCCCCTTGATATTCTAGTCCCCTCATGGTGTTCTGTAGTCATTTTGGCAAATATGTGGCTCCAAAAGTAATACCCAGAGCCCAGCATCACCCTGCAGGTGAGTGGTCCAGCCAAGACGGGGGGTGGAGAGGGAGAGCATGTTTGCCCCTCCCAGGAGCATTTGGCTGTGTGCGGAGGTATTTCTGACCGTCACTGCTGGTGTGGCGTGGTGCACAGGGGCCACGGTGCTACTGGAATCTGGTGGCTAAAGGCCAGGCATGTTGCCAAACTTTCTATGGTGCATAGGATGGTCCCCCCTACCCTCTGCGACAAAGATTTGTCCAGCCTCAATGTCAATAGCGTTGAGATCAAGCAGCCTGCTTCTAGAACCAACTCTGCCTTTTTCATTGATCGTGAAACTCCTCCAGCCTCCAGATCACTTTGTTTGAAGCCCGACAATGAATCATAATTGGTCCTCAAGATATATCTTAGTTATCATTTTCTCATTATTTATTAAGCCTCTGTAATGTGGCAAGCACTGTGCTAGACTGTGGCAAACCACGGTGAGAACAAAAGCAGTGATCTTTACCCTCAAGGATTTTGTATGTTAGTGGACAGGTAGCTGTAAGTACGCAAGTCAACAGATAATTATGAGTTTCACTGCTAGTCTTAAAGATGCATTAGGACCCAGTTTAGATAAGAGTTCAAATGTTTTCTCTTTGAACACAACATTTAAGCTGAGATCTTCAGGGAGAGCAGGGGAGGGAGGGAGAGAATGTGACCTCTACTCATGCATTATTGCATATTATTTGTACTTTAATTTAGTTGTATGCATTTAATACTACTCCATGAAGTAACTGGAAATAGATCCCCTGGGATGTGGCAAAAGATCTAAGCAAATTATTTATTCCAGAAATTTACATTTAATTTAGAGAATATGAAAATTCTAACTGGTCCCTCAGGAACAGAGAATCTTTTCTTTTTTGCCTGTGGGTGTCCTTGAAGGAACCAGGCTTTCTGTGTTTTTTTTGCTAGATGCCGTGGATGTAGAGACATACAAGGGAAGGCTAACATCAGAGCTAACATCAAGACACATGGGAGCCAGGTGGGCGAACGGGATTCTGGGAAGATGTGGAGACAGGAATGAAGAGGCAGAGGTCTCTCATGCTTAGCTTAGATACTGCCTGGGAGAACCTGGCCGGCAGTCGGTTCTCAGTTATGCACCTAGAGATTAGTAACTGAACTGTATGGATTATCTATGGGCAAAGCATTCCTTCCCTGGTGGCATGCACTCAGGAAATGTAAACCAATGTTCGTCTGAATGAGACATAATGAGAAAAGGTAATTTCATTGCCCATATTCCACCCCCCCCCAATGGAATTCAATATCAGACTTTTCTTTTAGTATCAGTAACTTGGTACTTTTGAATGCTGTGGCTCCCACCCCTTAGTCAGATAATAGAGAGCAGAACGGATACCATATGATTATAATCCTAGAATCACTCATGCTTTGAATAGTAATTCCTCTGCAGAAATGTTGGGGCCTCCTAGTCACGTGAAACTCAGATATTCCCTGTAGAGCAGCCAGGTAAATCAAGGCATGGTGTTCCTGAGTGCGACATCCCCATCCTATGTTTGATCTAGGAATAGAGCCAGCAGATCCCTTGATGCCACTCAAGCTGAGATTCCATGTTCCTTCACTTCCTTGTCTCTTACTATATTACACTTAAAAGCAGTTTATTTATTTATTTTTAAGATTTTACTTATTTGACTGAGAGAGAGAGAGAGCACAAGCAGGGGCAGAGGCAGGTAGAGGGAGAAGCAGGCTCCCCACTGAGCAGGGAGCCCAATGTAGGGTTCGATCCTAAGACCATGGGATCATGACCTAAGCAGAAGGCGGATGCTTAACTGACTGAGCCACCCAGGCATCCCTTAAAAGGACTTTCAGAGTGAGATGGTGACTTGGCTCTTCCAAGTTCTCCCTTACTTCTGTGGACCTGAAAGAAACACAGTTGTTTTAGCCAATTTAGTAGCCTGGATACTTAATTTCAGAATGGACATTCTTATCTCGGGTTACTGATATGCACCACAATCTCTTTCTCTTTCCTTGGAAAGTAGGAGACAAAGAAACAGGCTCATGATAAGACTGATAATGAAAATCACAGCATGGATTTGTATCAGTTAACTATTGCCACATAAAAAAAATCATCCCAGAATTAAGTGGTTTAAAATGACAACTTTTTGTCCACTTCTTTAAGTCTGTGCACTGACTGGGTAATTTTGCTAATACGGGCAGGCACGGCTGATCTTGGCTGGTCTCGCGCCCGTATTTATGGTCGCTGGGGCCTGGTGGGTCTAAGATGGCCTTGGCTGGCGTGACTCAGCTGTCCTCCACGTATCTCTCATATCCACTCAGCAGGCTAACTCTGGAATATTCTCATATTGGTGACAAGGGTCCATAAAAAAGTACAAATGGTCAAAAGCAATCCCTTTTCCAGGCTACATTTGTATCAAATTTGTTACTATTTCATTGGCCAGAACTAGTCAACTTACCTACCCCAGAGTCAGTGTGGGATGACAGCGCCAAAAGGGTGTATCAAGCATGGCACACCAGTGTAATCAATCTACCACATAAAGAAAGCAAAATAGCAAAAGATATCTTAGCATAACTCCTGATGACATTTGATCTTTTGGAAATGAGAGTCTGAAATGTCCTAATTAGCAGGCTTCATGCACACTCTCTTTTGGAAAGACCGAGCTAGTCAGTTCGTTTAGAGGGAGATGAATTGTGTTCTTCTGCCCTTGTCCAAGCACAGAGGACAGACTGTGTTTGAACAGCTGGAGGATATTTTAAGAGGGCTCCATGTCAGGCATGAACCGGATGATTTCAAATGGGCCCGTGACCAAGTGTGAGAAGTGTGCACTTGTGCTAGCTCTAGAAACGTGATGAGGCATTAAAATCCCATTGTTCTAGCTGATCATTCAAGCCAGGTGCATGGTTAATTTGTTCAAAAAATACTTCCTGAGCTTATACTAACCCTGTGAAAGGTACAGTGCTAAACACTGCAGGGAGATATGAAAAATAAAAGTAGTAAAGGATCATTGAGTTCTCACTGTGTGTCAAACCCTCTGCTAAGGACTTTACCTTACCCCCAAATCTCATTTGTGAGCTATGTGTCGTTTCCCCTATTTTATGAATGAGGAGATGAGGCCCAGAGAGGAAAACTTATTTATTGTCACATTATCTAGCAAGTAGCTGTGCTACTTTAATTGCAAAAAATGCCTGCAGTTCTTTACTTTCTCTCTTTGCAATATGCCTCTATAGGCTTTCTCACTGAAAACTAGAGTTTGTTTTCCCATTTCCCCTTGAATCTGAGCTGGCTTATGATTTGTTTTGGCCGAGAGAATGTTGTGGAAGAGATCAGTCCAGGGTTGTCTGGGAGACAGTCAAAACTCTGTCTTTCATTTTCAGAGAAAGTTGTGGTTGAAGGGGTGGGCCTGGACTCATCAGTGTATGTGCCATCTGTTAGAGTCCTGCTGTTTTCTTAAGTTCTCAGTAACACATAACAGAATCCAATTTAAGGAGAAGAGAAATTTTGGAGACATTTTTGGTAGTTCACAGAATCTCCAGGAGGTCTTTGAAACTAGGTTTGGAGGCTACCCGGCTGGGAATAACAGTAGCCAGGAGAAACCAGTCAAGACTGCTAGTGGAAACCATTAAGCAACTGCTTCACCCAGGACAGCACCTGTAACATGAGGACTGAACATGGAACCTTCCCCAGGGCTCTTCCGAGGGACCAAGTGCTTCTGCCACCAGCTGGCTGAGGAGCCATTCTCCTCCCATACCCTGGCTACCTCATTGAGGAAGAAGCTAGACTATCCAGCAGCCTTTCCCACAGGGGAATCTGGGAAATGTAATTTTAGATTTCCATTTTCTGGAGTTCAGGGAAGCAAGTTAGAGGATGTTGGAATGTGTGTGAGTGAACCAGTACGGGGTACCCCTAATGTAAGCGCACCAGAAATTACACAGGGATATCGTACGGTGTGGAACAGAAGAAGAAACACTGTGGAGTAGATGAAAAGTCCCCTTCTCACTTCAATTAGATTGAGATTTCTGTCATTTGCAGCCTGAAGAACCTTGACCAATAGGACACCTAAACTTGATAGAAATGCCATCCTTTCTCCCCAGTGCCATCCTGTCAATATGCCGCGTGTTCCCTCCTGTGATTAACCACAGAGCCAAGTGGGAGCTTTCCCTGAGCTAGGGCATTGGGCCCCTTGCAGTTAAGCTCCAGAACCTTCTTGCCTGTACTTGATTATGCGATTTCGTATTGCTGCTTATACACTTACACAGTTGTGCACACGGCTTGAATTCAGAGAAGACTGTATAAAGCAACAATTGTTTTAAATCATTAACCTACTAAGAAATTTGAATATATGCATGCAGGTGGCCCAAGGAGTTCTTGTCCTGGGATGGGACAAAACAAAACACCAGAAAACCCAACTTGTTCTGAAAGCACAAACTATTCTCTGGTGTTCGTAAGTGATATGCCTCACATCTCAGTACATGCTTTCTTGGGTTTTCCAATGTATTTCTAAATGAAATTTAAATCAACATTTGCAGAAATACCCCCATAAAACCCCATAGTTATACAGACCAGCATTGGGTCATGGATGCCCCACATGAGGTTTTCTCTACCTTCGGCTGAAGGGACCAACCAACTCCTTTGTTAGAGGTTGAATTGTGTCCTCCCAAAAGGACATGTATTAAGTCCTAACATCCATAACCTTAGAATGTGGCCTATTGGACCTATGGTCGTTACAGAGGGCATCAAATTAAAAGAAGGTCATTAGAGGGGCACCTGGGTGGCTCAGTTGGTTAGGCGTCTGCCTGCAGTTCAGGTCATGATCCCAGAGTCCTGGGAAAGTGCCCCACGTCAGGCTCCGTGCTCAGCGGGGAGCTTGCTTCTCCCTCTGCCACTCCCCCTGGCTTGTGTGCTTTCTCTCTCTCTCTCTCAAATAAATAAATAAATAAAATCTTAAAAAAAAAAAGGTCATTAGAGTGAGCCCTAGTCCAGTATGACTGGTGATCTTGTAACAAGGGGAAATTTGGACACAGAATCACACGTGCCCCGAGGGGAGGCCGTGCGATGTTTCAGGAGAACACTATGGGATGCATCTAGATGTCTGAGGCCTCTGAAGCTGGGAGAGAGGCTGGGGACGGATTCTCCTTTGGAGTTTTCAGAAGGACACAAACCTGGTATCACCTTGATTTGGGGCCGCTGACCTCCAGAACCGTAAGATTATGAATTGTTCCTGTTTTAAGCCACCTGGTTTGTGGCACTGGTGATGGAGGCCACAGGAAGCAAATACAGCCCTGGTGATGAGAAAATCACAGACTAAGAAGGCATGGGACACTTTTACACCAGGCTTGGTGTGGTTGGGGAGTCACGTATTATCGTTTTCATCATGGGATGAAAAGGATTGTGATGGAAGGCCATGTTTCCTTGCTCTCCAAAGAGTCACAGTACTGAATGTCGCATCTAGAGGTTTTATTTCATCCAGGATAAGTGAAGGGTGCTGCAAGGGCCCAGGCATAGTGTGGCAGGTGGTGTATCCTGCCCGTAGTTGCCGGAGATGGTACCAACGTTGCTTTTGCTCTGATGCCAACATCACACATAATTTGTTGATTCCCTATTGTTGGTTTCTCTGTATGATGGGATGTTGTCACCTGGCTTCTTTCTTTCTTTTCATCATCATAACTGCCTCCACTCTGTCATCCTTCCAACTCTAAATCAAAGGGAAGCATGTCCTCTCTCATCTGGGAAGTATTCCGGATGCATATCATTAGCCCAGAGGAGCACTTGACATTTGAGATCATCATTAGGGTTTCTTTCTTGGTTTCAGCTGAACCTTGGCACTCTGGCAGGACTGTGGGAGCAGATAAGCGAGAGAGACAGAGATCTAGTGAAGTTCACGAGCAGCTGTTACCCTAACCCAGAGTCATGAGCCCTCCCCCCGGGGTCTGTCTCCGGGGTGCAGCGTCTGGCTCAGTGTGGCAGATGTGGTTGTCATCTTTCTGCTACCATCTTCTGCCTTCAGAGGAATTGTGAAGTGGGTGAACTTTTCTCGCAGGACTCTGCACCTCCCCCTGACTGTCAGCCTTTCTGCATTAGGCTTCCATCTCGCGGGCCCAGGTCTTCATTGGGTTTCCTTCAGTCGAGCTGGCCCTTTCCACCTTGTTTTCTGTGACCCCCAGACCCATCCTCTCCCACCAGGCTTTGGGAAGGCTGTGCCTGCATCATCCAATGGGCATTTTGATAGCTGCCCTTTCTTCTTGGTTCTTCAGAGCAGTGAAGAATACTGTGGAGGAGAGAAGCATGGGGCTCTGGGGGGGAGAGGGGCAAGCTTAAACCAGAGGAGCTGAGGGAGGGGAAAAGGACACCAGCCAACACTTCCAAGAGGAACTGATTTGAGTAGTTGGTTAACATTAAAGTCTGGTGAGGGTAGAGATTCCGGGTAGAGGGGTCTCAGTCTCTTACGGATTGCCTACTCATCTAACTGTAATGCAGTCTTGTTTCTCTTTTTCGACCTGTCTCTGGATTCTGTTAGAACATTCAAGTACAGTTTTGATTTCAGGGGGGCACAAGGAAGCTGTTGGCCCAGGCAGCTGGAAAATGGATTTCCGCCAAGGTCGTCATTCAGGAAGGGGCCAGTAATTTTTTTTTTTTTTTTTAGAAACAACAATCTCTTATATAGAAAAAAAGGATTTTTTTCTTCTGTAAGCACATCTGAATGTTTTTCATGAGGAGAGTGTTTCTAATTGATTGATAAGCCACTTTCTTATTCATCAATGTGGACAGGTTTACTCTTCCAAAGCTGAGTGATTGATATCATTTAGTGTCCCTTGTTCCTCTACCTTTTCTTCTCTGGGCTTCTGGGGACCTCATTTTTACTCTGAGTTGCTGACAGCCCATTTTCTATGCCCAGGTGTTTGTTAGGAATCAGTCCCAGATGCCCAAAGAGCAGAGGATAGAGGGACAACTGGATTTGTTCAGACTGGGCCATCTAAATAAAACCAGGTAATTATCTGTTAGGGATTTCAATTACAAAAATGACTGACAGTAAAAAAAAAAAAAAAAAAATCCCCAAACATTTGAAAACCAACCAAAAAATGAGACAGAAATTATAGAATTACAAACTCAATAAACTGAACAAGTTACATAGGAGAAAATAGTTAATAGAAAAACTGGAACAGGATTTTAAAATAGGCATAATTAATATCCTCAGAGAGCAGAATATGCATCCAAGAAATCAGAACAAACGTCCTTTATTTACCCATTCATTGATTCCACTAATATTTAATGAGCTGCTAATATATGTTAGGCACAGTTGGTGCATTGGGAGCAAATAGTAAGTAAAGCTAAGTCCTGGTCTTTGTGGAACTTCAGGTCTAGTTAGGGGAGAAAAAAAAATAACCAAGTAAATATATGTCAGGTGATGTGTGTTGCTGTGAGAGATAAGGCAAGATAAGAAGCTTAAGAAGTACAGGAATGGGGAGAGGGGATACTATTTATATAGGATGGTCAGACCTCAAGGAAGTGAGAGAGTGAATGAGCCAAGTGAAAATCAAGGGGAAGAATGTTCCAGACAGAAGGAACAGCAGGTGTCAAGGCCCGGGGTCAGAAGAATGTCTAAACTCTTCAGGGAACAAGGAGGAAACCAGTGTGGTTGGAGTAGGATATCTGGGCAAGGGCGAGTGTCTTAGAAAACAAATCAGAACAGTAAGGGGTGGGGTAGAGCGATCATTTATGGCTTTGAAGGACTCTGGCTTTTCCTTTGAGCAAGAAGGGAAGCCATGGAAGGTTTTAGGCAAAGAGCTTGATTAGACTTGATTGAACATTCTAAAAGGAATAATTGGACTGTTAGGGGGAAAATGGACTATGGGGGATGAGAATTGGAAACTAGGTAACCGATTAGGAGACTGTTGAAATAACCCAGGTAAGAGAAAATGTGACTTGGACCATTACCTCTTGAAGGTGGTGAGCAATGGTCAGCTTCTGGAAATCTTTTGTAGGTAATGCCAACAAAATGTGTTGACCTATCAACTGGAAGAATAAAGACCACTCTAGGGAGGGAGGGGCAGACGGGAAGGGGAATATCACTGGAGGTAAGATTGAGAGTTTGGTTTTGGACATACGTTTGAGATGCTTAGGAGGCATCTGAGTGGAGATGTTGAGGGGCATGTCTAGTGTTCAGGAGAAAGAACCCACTCGGAAACACAGTCAGGAGCCTGGGCAATTTCACCCAGATGGTTCCCATAAATGCAGAAAGAAGAGATCCCAGAGATCCCAGGACAGAGCTCCAGGCCTGTCCCCCTTTCAGAGGCTGGAGAGATGAGGAGGGACTACACAAAGACTCCGCGAAAACAACCTGGGAAGTCAGAGAACCCAAGGGAGCATTACAGCCTAAGAACGAGAAGAAGGCATTTTAAGAGGCTGGAAGTGATCCCGTGTGAGAAATTCTGCTGATTGATGAGCTAGAATGATGACTCTGATCGACCGTTGGACACAGCAAGGCGCAGGAGACGGGTGACCATGGCAGGGACAAATATGGCCGCACAGGGTCAGGGACGAATCCCAGGGGGCGTGAGCTTGAGGGAGAATGGAGGAGGGGCATTGAGGCAGGCAGTGGAGCCGACCTCCCTGAGAACCTTTACCGAGGAGCAGATGATTAGGGCGGAAGCTGGAGGAGAGCGTGGAGTTGTTTGTTTTCTTAAACGGTTCTTGTTCTGTCTTAAAGAGAGAGGGAGGAGGGCCGACAATGCAGGGGAGCATGGGACGGCCCCCCTGGGGGAGGCCCCTCTACATAGGTGGCAAAGAGGAGAGAGGAGAGGCTGGTGTCACTCAGGTCCCAAAGGGTCTTTGAGGTCAAGGAAATGCTCGCATTTTGTTCTGAGAGTAACGGAAGGCGGGAGGGTGGTGACAAATACTAGTTTTGTCCACTGAACCGTGTTGGGCTGCTGACGGGGCGGAGATGGGGAGACTGGAAGCTGGGGGGCGAGCGAGGAAGCCAGGCCACTGGGTGACGAGCAGCCAGGATCGTGCCTTCGAGAGGCTGATACTCTGGGAGAAGCGAGCTGTGCTAAGCCCTGAACACCTGCATCAGTTTGTCCAGCCTCCACCATGACCCTTCTGTTACCTCCATTGCACAGATGAGGAAAGGGAGGTACCGACTCTGGGAGTCCCCCGGCCAGGAGGTGACAGAGCCGGGATGGGACCCTGGGTCCTCGGCCTCAGAGACCAGGCTTTGAAGGGTCCTGGACAAGAGCCGGAACAAGGGAGACTGGAGACGCGGGTGGGTTTGAGAGACAGCAGGGACAGGGGGGTGACACTGGCGGAAGGAGAAGGGAGTTAAGAATGATGCCTGTATTATTGCCTGGTCTGATGCTTTTACTGACATGGTGTCACGTCCCTGCTTGAATGAAGCTCTAATTGCCCCCCAATGAGTGGAGAATCAGTCCACACTCTTCCTCCGCTGCTAGTCAGTCTCCGAAAAGGCGACCAGTGTTCGGTGTGCCCAGGACCAGAGGTCTTCAAGGACATTTAAAACCGAGGAGGTCCCTGGCAGACTGGTCGGAGTTGACCCCCTCCTGCCATCAGCCCATCGTCACTCTGCCCAGCGCGCTGGTCTTGCCTTTAGGCATCGGGCCCGTCCGACCTCGGCCTTCACACGTACGGTGTCTGCCTGTGGATGTCTCTCTGCCCGGCACTCAGTGCAGCTGCGTCCCCTGGTCCTCTGCTCTCAGCTTCGTTGTCACTCCTCAGAGTGGCCTTGGTGACGCCCCCATCTGATGTAGCCCACCACCAGCCTTCCTCGCGCCCCTCGGAACTTATCACAGGTTCACTGACTTTATCGGATCATCTGATTACTCCTGTGCTCAGTCATCGGCTGCATGAGGGCAGGGCTTGCG
>JAPYYJ010002739.1:0-12385 GCA_028533885.1 Nasua narica | reverse complement strand
AAAGGCAAGGGCCTTCAGAGAGACCTATTTGTGTTTCCACGTTCTAGGATCCTTCTTTGCACTTGCCACAGAGTCCAAAAAGGGCAACAGACTCAGGCTCCAGCTACAAAGCTGAGGATCAGCTTGGTGTTTTCAAGCCAAGAACAGAACCCATTAATTTACCGAGTCCCAGATGGAAGGTTTATTTCTTCCCCCTGGGACTCACTGAAATAGTCTAGACATTGACTGTGGCAGAACCATTCCTATTCCCATCCTTGCTCTGTGTCCTGACAGTGCCCACATGCACTACAGGGCAGGATCCCACACCTTAGCCAAAAGGAAGCCAGGAGGAGACAGAAGTGGGAGGAATGAGGCTAGCATCTTGCTGGTCACACCACAGGTAGGCTGCACCCTCCCTGCCCAAGGCCCCAGCACCCAGACAATGTTGCCCACACAACCTCCCTTCTGGGATTCTCAAAATAGGCCTCAAGTGGTAACAGCTGCTGATTTATGCTTGAGAGCGATGCACCCCCTTGTATGTGTCCTCACACTTTCTCCACCCCTTTCTCTTCCACATTCGTTAAACTCCCCTCACACACTTTGAGTGTGCTATCTGTTGTTTGCTGGCCCTGAGAGATACTATAGAGTGCGGCAGAATGGAGCACATGTAGGAGTGTTATTTCAGGTAGGTGTATGTGTAAGAGAATACGGTGTGTGTGTACTGGGTCATGACATAAGTGGATCACAGTCAAGACAATCTCACAAACATTGGATTCAAGGAAGAGTTTCCCAACAATGAGGTGTACACATATTCAAGAAGGTACAGGGCATGCTATGGTTACTGTTAACATGTGGAGGAGGAGGAAAAGGTTTCGTTTCCTCTTTGGAGCAGGGGACAGGGTTTAACTCTGTTCCCATTCTCTGAAGCGGGCTCCAGACTTTTAGAGACCTCTTGACTCTTTGCCCATTCTCTCCTCTGGCCCATTCCTCTTGGGAGGACTGGAAAATAACTGCAACCCTTTTGTATCCAAGCAGAGGCCCCCCTGGGCCAAAATCCCCAGATGCCAGGTGGGGAAGTAGATGGGAGAAGAGGCCATGGGGTGAGTAGGGAGGAGAAAAGGTATGAGGGCCTGCTTGGCCTGCACTCACACTTCCATCTGTTGGGTTGATGGTCTCATAGGTCTTGGCACCTTCAGCATCCACAAACATGCCCCCAATGAAGAGCTGGTGGGGCATTTGGAGGGTCAGCTTGTTCACTGCCTTTTCCACCTGGGAAGGGAGTTTTTGTAGGTGTTAGCTGCAGTGTGGATTCTTCACTAAGGGGCATTAGTGATGGATATAAACCCACAGAGAGACACAGGAAACTCTCTCAGTAAAAAAATAACCACTGTGCACACCACACACACACACACACACACACAAAACACACATGCACACATTGCCAAGGGGGCCAGGGCTCACTCATGGCTCTTCAGCCTTTTCAGGTTTGTTTTGCTGAATCAGGTCCTACTGCCTTCCTGGGCCCAGTGAACTATTATGGGCACAGTGGTGGCAGCTGAGTGATAAGAAGAGATGGCACAGAATCTGAAGCCAGACTGCTTGGGCTACAACCCCAGTCCTGCCATTTACCCGCTGCATGACCTCAGGGTGATTGCTTGGCCTCCACACATAGGAAGTGCCAGCTGGTAGACAGACACTTGTGACTCAGCAGACATGATGCCAGCTCCACTGCTCACTTCTCTGTAGACCTGAAATTTCACACTGAATGGCATCCTCTGGGATGTCCTTCCTCTCCTGAAATTTGCTCATTGGTTATCTGTCCACAATCCCAAGGCAAACCTGGTTGTCCATCCTGGCCACCTGGCCACTTCCTTCATCTTTGTTCCAAACAAATTATCCAAATGCTAAGTCCTATGGCAGCTGGCACCCTACCAAGATACCTCAGGATGATTTTTCTAGAGTTTGTTTTAAAAATAAGTTTGTGGGGGACCTGGGTGGCTCAGTTGGTCAAGCATCTGCTTTCAGCTCAGGTCATGAGTCCAGCATCCTGGGACTGAACCTTTCATCAGGCTCCTTGCTCAGTGTAGTGTCTGCTTCTCCCTCTCCTTCTGCTGTTCTCCCAGCTCATTCTGTCTCACTCTCTTTCTCTCTCAAATAAATAAATAAAATCTTAAATATATATGTATATAAATTTGCAATTTTATTATTACACTTATACATACACAAGTTGAATGTAGAAGATCACTTGTTTTGCTTATTAGCAAAATATTCCCAATTCCCTATTCTCTCTCTTTCTCTATCTCCCCTCTACCTCCCTCTCCCTTTTTCTCTCCCTCTTTTGGCATTTCAACAAAGGGAATTTAATGAAAGCAATTAGCTCCACAGGTGATGAAAGAGCTGAGAGGCCATGAGTCAATCCAGAGACTGTCTCAGAAATTGACAACAGCCTGAAGTCCCAGACATTACTAGACTAGAAGGAAAAGGAAGTGGTGGTACCAGAACTAGGGTCTAGAGTTCCCCAGAGGAACTAGAGTCCTGACAGGGTGATCTGGCAGGAGCTAGAGCCACAGCAGAGATGAGGCCACTATTGGGAAAAAAACCACCAATGAGAAGGAGGATGAGAAGTACACTGTAAAAGTCTCTTCTTAATACCCTAGTCTAAGGGCCTCTGGGTGGCCTAGTCAGTTAAGCATGCAACTCTTAATTTTGGCTCAGGTCATGATCTCATGGTCGTGAGATTGAGGCCATACTGGGTATGGAGCCTGCTTAAGATTATTTCTCTCCCATTCATTCTTCCACTCCCCACCCCACTCACATTCAAGCTCTAAATAAATTAATAGATAGATAAATAAATAAATCCTTGTTTCATGTCTTGGAAGTCAGAACTTGTCCTGTAGATAACAATATCCTCTGTTGTATTTGCCTAACTGTACTGGCATCCTCAGGATATCCACAGTTACCAAGGAGAGCCTAGGAGACTAAAGGTGGGCTCTTAGGTGCCCTGGCTTCCTGATGTCCAGGTTTCCCCCATATGCCATTGTGGATCCACAGATGTGGGTGTCCGAGGGGTCTGCAGGGACAAGCCCATGTGGAGGAAGACTCACATAGTCAATGATGCACTCGTTGTCTTTGTCTTCCCCTCGGAGCTTTCTCACTAACAGTTGGATGAAGTCCCCAAAGTTGGTTGCCATGTAAACATCTTCATTTTCTAATTCCAGTCCATCACACAGCTCCTTCACTTCCTCGACCAGTCTGGAAAAAAGAAGATGGAAAAGTGAGAACATGGGAAGTCGCTTGGCAGAATTGCATCATTGTAGTGGCAGAGATCATGGTGCCAAACACAGTTTCCTTGAACGGACCTTCATCTCAACACCCAAGTGTGAGTGTTAGTTTAGAACTGGGTTTCAGAGCATAGTCCATGGATTCAGAAGGCCCAAGTTTCAGGTTCTGTCTCCATTACTTACTAATTTGTGACCCTGCGCAAGTGAAAAACTCCTCTGCACCTTAGTTTCTTTGCTGCAAAACTGCAATAGTAATAACTCCTCCACCAGTTTCTAGCGAGTACATGATACAGTTTACTTATTGATAATAACAAGCAATATGAAATTAATGTCTTTGAAAGACATTGTTAAAGAATAAAAAAAATCCAAGTAAAAATAGGCAAAAAATCGAATAGATGTTTCACCAAAAAAGAAATACATATGACAAAACCCATATGAAAATATATTCAACACCACTAGGCATTAGGGAAATGAAAATTAAAAGGACAATGAGTTATGTCTAAGCACATTCCAGAACATCTAACATTAAATTCTGACCTCAGGAGGAGGAGTTAAGATGGCAGAGGAGTAGGGGGACCTTAAGTTTGTCTGGTCATTTCACTATGGCTAGAGAGTTATCAAATCATTCTGAACATCTGGGAAAGCAACCAGAGATCTGAGAAAAGAAATGCTACAACTCTATAAGTATAAAAGTGACCACTTTTTGGAAGATAGGAGGTACAGAGACTTGAAGGGGGTGATATTTGTGGGGATACAGTGGAGGGGAGGGAGCCTACATAAGGAGCCTACTGCAAAGCATTATAAGTAGCAGAGAGCAAAATCATAGCTAGAATTCTGCTACAATGGGGTATGTCCCTGGCTTAAAGGTGCTCAGGTGGTGAGGCAGGGTAGAATCCCAGGGGGGACAGGATGGTCTCAGGATGTCCACGGTCATAAGAAGAACAGGGGTGCCTCTGTGCAGCAGAGTTCCCAGGTACAAGAGTGGGGAAGCCGGCTAAAAACAGTGACTTTAAGTGCTAGCTTTCTGCTTTGGGTTGTCATAAACTGTGAACTGCTACCTGGTCATGTGATCATTTTCTTGGCAGGGGTCCAGCAAAGGCAGACGCATGGTGAGAATCCCCCCAATCCCCTGGGAGGAACAGAGTGGGTCTGTACTGCTGGAGTCTGTAAAACTTGGAGTCTTGAAATTCAGTTGCATGCCTGAGATAAAAATGCTCAGTCACAGGCCTGGTGAACACAGAGCTTGGACCGAAATCAGAATGACTGCTTTTCTGTTAGGGCTCACTGAAGAGTAGGTGTTGTGAACCTTCAGGTTCTTTCTTATTTTGGGATTTGGTTTCTTTTAACAAGCACACCAAAACATACCCAGGATCTAGTTTGTTGGGTTGTTTTGTTTTGGTTTGTTTTTGTTTTGTTTATTTTGTTTTTTCTTTTGTCATTGTTCTTTCTCTTTCTTTCTTCTTTTCCAGGCCAAATGACAACACAGAGAAATTCACCCCAAAGGAAGTAGTACTTATTGCCAGGGATTTAATCACTATGAATGCCTGAATTATAATTTAAAACAACAATTATAAAGATAGTAGGTAGCCTTGAAAAAAACTAGAGAATTCCTTACCGTACAGATAAAAGAATTAAAATCTAGTCAGGCCGAAATTAAAAATGCTATTACTTAGTTGCAGTCCCAAGTGGAGGCTATAAAAATGAAGATGAATGAATCAAAAGAGAGAATCAGTGATTTAGAAGGTAAAATAATGGAAAATAAGGAAGCTTAAAAGGAGAGAAACTATTAGACCATGAAAGGAGATTTAAAGAACACAGTGATCCCATAAAGCAAAATAATATCCAAATAATAGGGGTCCCAGAAGAGGAGGAGTGGGAGAAAGGGATAGAAGGTTTATTTGAGCAAATTGTTCCTGAGAACTTCCTTAATCTGGGCAAGGAAACAGGCATTCAAGTCCAGGAGGCACAGAGAATTAGTGAAGCTTGCAAATTTCAGAGATAAAGAGAAAATCCCAACACAACTCAGGTAGGGGTGAGGGGAAAGGTCCTTAACCCACAAGGATAGACACATAGGCTAGTAGGGGACCTGTCCACAGAGAAGTGGCAGGCTGGAAAGGACTGGCAAGATGTATTCAATATGCTAAATGGGAAAAATATGCACTCAAGAACACAGCTGTCATTCAGAATAGAAGGAGAGATAGTTTCCAAGACAAACAAAACCAAAAGGAATCTGTGAATACCAAACCAACCCTGCAAGAAGTATTAAGCAAGATCCTTTAAATGAAGACAGAGCCCAAAAGTAACAAAGACCAGAAAAGGAACACAGACAATCTATGGAACAGAGACTTTACAGGTAATACAATTGTATTAATTAATATCTTTCAACAATTACTCTGAATGTAAATGGACTGTACTCCAATGAAAAGGCATAGGGTATTGGAAAGGATAAAAAAACAAAACTCATTGATATGCTGTTTCCAAGAAACTCATTTTTAGACCTAAGAAACCACTAGATTGAAAGTGAGGGGGTGGAGAACTATTGATCATGCTAATGGAAATTAAAAGAAAGCTGGAATAGCAATCCTTACATCAGACAAACTATAACTGCTTGTTATATCAAAAAAACAACTTGGTTGATTTTAAACCAAAGACTGTATAAGAGATGAAGAAGGACATTACATCATAATTTAAGGGTCTATCCAACAAGAAGATCTAACAATCGTAAATATTTATGCCCCTAAAGGGGGAACAGCCAAATACATAAATCCAATTAATAACAAAATTAAAGAAACTTAGTCATTATAATAATACACCAATAGTAAGGGATTTTAACACCCTTCTCACAGCAATGGACAGATCATCAAAGCAAAATTGCAACAAGGAAACAAGTGCCTTGGTTGACACAATGTACCAGATGGACTTAACAGATATATTTAGATCATTTCATTCTAAAGCAGCAAAATACATATTCTTCTCAAATGCACATGGAATGTTCTCCAGAAGAGATCACATACTGGGTTACAAATCAGGTTTCAACTGGTAAAAAAGACTGAGAGCATACCATGCATATTTTCAAACCACAATGCTATAATGTGAAGTCAACCACAAGAAAAAATTTGGAAGGACCACAAATATATGGATGTTAAAGAACATCCTACTGAAGAATGAATGGCTCAAACAAGAAATTAAAGAATTTTTTTAATTAGTGAAAACAAATGAAAATGAAAACAAAGAACATTTTTCTTTTCTTTTCTTTCCTTTGCCTTTGGAGACATGTCTTGAAAGAAGCTGCTATGGCCAATGTCGAAGAGGTTACTGCTTACGTTCCCTTCTAGGATTTTGATAACTTCCTGCCTCACATTGAGGTTTTTTATCCATTTCAAGTTCATCTTTGTGTATGGTGTAAGAAAATAGTCAAGTTTCATTCTTCTATATATAGCTGTCCAATTTTCCCAGCACCATTTATTGAAGAGACAGTCTTTTTTCCATTGGATATTTTTTCCTGTTTTGTCAAAGATTATTTAAACTTTTGGGACTTCATCAAGATAAAAAGCTTCTGCACAGCAAAGGAAACAGTCAACAAAACAAACAGGTAACCCACGGAATGGGAGAAGATATTCACAAATGACATACAAAGGGCTGATATCTAAGACCTATAATGAACTCCTTAAACTCACACTCAAAAAACAGATAATCATGTCAAAAAATGGTAGAAGACATGAACATACACTTCTCCAGAGGAGACATACAAATGGCTAACAGACCAGAAAAAATGTCATCATCATTGGCTAGCAGGGAAATTCAAATCAGAACCACATTGAGATACCACCTTACACCGGTTAAAATGGCCAAAATCAACAAGACAGTAAACAACAAATGCTGGAGAGGATGTGGAGAAAGGGGAACCCTCTTCCACTGTTGATGGGAATGCAAGTTAGTGCAGCCATTTGGGAAAACAGTGTGGAGCTTCGTCAAAAAAATTAAAAATAGAGCTACCTTCTGACCTGGCAATTGCTCTATTGGGTATTTACCCCAAAGATACAGGTGTAGTGAAAAGAAAGGCCATTTGTACCCCAATGTTCATAGCAGCAATGTCCACAATAGCCAAACTATGGAAACAGCCAAGATGTCCTTCAACAGACGAATGGGTAAAGAAGATATGGTTTATATATACAATGGAATATTGTACCTCCAATCAGAAAGGATGAATACCTAACTTTTATATCAACATGGACAGGACTGGAAGAGATTATGTTTAGTGAAATAAGTCAAGCAGAGAGAGTCATTTATCATATGGTTTCACTTACGTGTAGAGCATAAGGAAAAATATGGAGGACATTGGGAGAAGGAAAGGAAGAGTGAATTGGGAGAAAATGGAGGGTGAGTTGAAACATGAGAGACTGTAGACTCTGAGAAACAAACTGAGGGTTTTGGAGGGGGTGGGGGTTTGGGTGAGCCTGGTGGTGGGTATTGAGGAGGGCACATATGCATGGAGCACTGGGTGTGATGCATAAACAATGAATCTTGGAACAGTGAAAAAATAAGATAAAAATTTTAAAAATTAGAATTAAAAAATAAATGTAGGTTGGGACCACCTGGGTGGCTCATTCCATTAAGCAACTGCCTTTGGCTCAGTTCATGATCCCAGGGTCCTGGTATCAAGTCCTGCATCAGGCTCCTCGTTCAGCAGAAGAAGAAAAAAAAAAAGGTAGAATGATGTATAACAAATGTAGCTTTAATTCCAGATAAATGAAACTAAAAATCCACTGTAGCTTTGTAGCCACTTTGAGTAACTTGTCTACATTTTGGTGTTTTTTTGCTCAATAATAAAATTATCTAATTATATAGTATAAAAAATTGAAAGCAAAAGAATGGAAAAGGTAGCCTATGCAAAAAGGTAGGTGAAAAAGAGCTGGGTTGCTATATTGTCAGAGAAAAATTGACTTTAAATCAAACAAGGTTATGAGAAGCAAAGATTATTAATAAAAGGTTCAACACAGCAAGAGGATATGATAATTATACATACACAGGCAAAAACACATGCTCCCCAAAAAATACAGCAATACTTTTATAATAATAGCTAGAGAATAAAATACCCACTTTCAATAATGGTTAGAATAACCAGAGAGAAGTTAAGGAAACAGAGTAATTAAACAACACTATTATCCAACTGTATATATACAGAACAGACATATACAGAACACCTAAGAATAGCAGAATTCATGTTCTTCTCAAGTGCACATGGAATATTCTCCACAATAAAACTTTTTTTTCAGCTACACAATAAGTCTTAATAAATTTTGAAAGATTGAAATCTTATAAAACATCATTTTCTGATCATAACAGAATGCAACTGGAAATATAGTGAAAGAAAAATTGGAAAATTCACAAAAATATGAAAGTCAGCTGGCATACTACTAAACAACCAGTAGGCAAAAAAAGAAATCACAAGGGAAGTGAAAATACCTTTAGTCAAAGAAAAACAAAAACACAATATAACAAAACTTATGGATGGTAACAAAAGTAGTGCTGAATGTGAAATTTATAACTGTAAATCCATACATTAAAATGAACTCAAGTTAATATGCTAATTGTACACCTTAAGAATTTTTTTTAAAGAACAACCTAAACCAAAGCCAGTGGAAGGTGGGAAATAATAAAGATTAGAGCAGAAATAAATAAAATAGAGAATAAAAAAACAATCAGGAAAATCAATGAAACCAAAGTTGATTCCTTGAAAAAAAATCAAAATTGACAAACCTGACTGACCAAGAAAAAGAAAAAACTTAAATTACTAGAATCAGAAATGAAAGTGATTATGCCAATTTTACAGCAATAAAAAGGATCATAAGAGAATACTGTGATAATTTATACACCAACAAATTTTATTACCTAGATGAAATGAACAAATTGCTAGAAAACTTACAATCTACATAAACTAACTCATGAGGAAATAGAAAATCTGAATATACCCATAACTAGTAAAGAGACTTAATGAATAATTACAAAACTTTCCAACAAAGAAAACCTCAAGGCTAAATGGCTTCACTGGTGAATCCTACCAAATATTTAAAGAAGAGTTGAAACCAATCCTTCTCAAAATCATTGCACCCCAAAAATGAAGAAGAAACACTTCTCATTAATTCTATGAAGACATAAATACCCTGATGCCAAAAAAAAGTCACTTTAAGAAAAGTCAAAAGTCATAAAAAGTTACTTCAAGAAAAGAAAACTTCAAGCCAATATTCCTGATCAATATAAATGCAAAAATCCTCTCAAAAATAATAGTAAGCCAAATTAATAATAATAATAATAATAATTAATAATTATAGTAAGCCAAAGTCACTGTCACCAGAGGGAATTCTCAGTTGCAATGGTGGTTTATCTTATGGTCAAGGGGGCAAGTTTTCAGTTATATAGGATAAATAAGTTCTAGAGATCTAATGTACATCAAGTTGACTATAGTTAATAATACTGCAATGTATAGTAGAAATTTCCTAAAAGAGTAGGTCTCAGATGCTTGCACTGTCAAAAAGTAAAAGTAACTATAAGAGATGTGTATGTTAATTAGCTTGACTATAATAATCATTTCACTATGTATATCAATCATAGTATCACACACCTTAAATATTTACATTTTTTATTAAATAAAGGAAAAATATCAAAATTGTCTCTAAGCTATGAATCAAGAAAAAGAAGTGAAAGAGGAAAACAAGACTTATTTTCTCATTTAAGAAGCACAGCTGGGTTATATGCTGAGTTCCTCTTTGCGTGGTCATAGCCTATTATCCCCAGGCTTTTGGTTTAAAGCAGAGATCAATTAGTAACAGACTATTTTGTAAATAAAGTTTTACAGGAACACACATACTCACACACAAAGATTTAACACCAAAATAAAAAACCTCTAACACACTATAGTTTTTAAAAACCTGACATATCTTTGGAGCTAATAAGCGAATTCAACAATGTTGCAGGGTACAAAAACAACACATTTCTACACACTAGAATAAACACTACAAAACAGAAATTAGGAAAATAATTCCATTTACAATAGCATCAAGAGGAATAAAATGGCAATCATGTAAACAAGGAGGCGACAGAATTGTACACTGAGAACTACAAGTATTGCTGAAAGAAATTTTGAAAAACCTGAATAAAATGAAAAAAAAATCCATCTTCATGAACTGGACTACAGCTGGACATTAATAAAGACTACAAAATACCTGACCAGTACTCCTAAAAAAATGTTAACATCATCAAAATCAAAGCAAGTCCGAGAAACTATCACAGATTAGAAAAGACCTGATGACTAAATGTAATGTGATACCCCAATGAGATACTAGGACAGAAAAAGGACATTACACAAAAAATAAGTCTGAATAAAGTAGATCAATTTTAATTAATAATAATCTAGCAATATTGATTACTCATCATTACAAATGTACCATACTAATGTAGGAAATTAATAATAAGGTGACTGATATGGAGTATATGGGAATGCTCTGTACTATCTTCACAAGGTTTTTGGAAAACTTAATCCATTATACAATAAAAAATATATTAAAACAATAGTCCTCAGGGGTGGGGGGCAAGATAGCGGAGAACTAAGAGATCCTGCAACAACCGGTCCCCAAAAGTGAGCTGGAAATTTACCAGAACACTCTGAACACCCATGAAATCACCCTGAGGAGCAAGATTTCTCACTCTGAGATCTCTCCGAGAGCAGAAGACAGCAGTGGAGAGGTAAAAGCAAAGTGGGAACACTGGAACTGATATCAGAGGATAAACAAAAGGGGGAGGGAGCCACCAGAAGCTAACCAAGGACAGTAATACCCCAAAGGAAAGTGTCCAGTGGTGGGGGACCAGCATTAACGTAGAGTCCATTAAAAACACTTAAAAAGTGCAAAAAGTTCTGAGGAGTAACCAGTGGAAAGGGGTGGCGGCGGGCACCGGCTTGGACCCACCCTCCCTGGAAGGAGCGCCCCAAAGTGGAACTGGTGGGGGATCTAGTCCGCGATTCCTGAACCTGCAGCTTTCTGCTCTCTGCAACAACCTGCGGACCCGGCGCGCACCAGCAAGCGCCTTTAGAGAGTCTGCTGTGGTCCACCAGCCGCAGCTTTTCCCTCTGTGTGCCCGCGACCGTGACATTCGCGGCCCGCCACAGAGCCTGAGCGATCCCCGCCTGCCGCGGAGAGATTGCGGGCAAGCAGCCTAACCTCCGGGGCGCCCCTCGTGGAGCCGCAGAAAAGCGGCTGCGGTCGCGACATTCCCGGCCCACCACAGGCCTCAGAGTCCGCGCTTGGGAGCCACAGAAAGGTGGCTGGGGTCGCGCGCCACCTCGGACAGGCTGCGCTGTGAGCAGAAATTTCGCGGAGGGGTGTGTGTGTTCTGAACCACACAGAGGGGAGCAGAGACTCGGGCTTCCTGCAACTCAGAGGTCTGAGTGCTTCTGGGCAGATTCATTGCTTGGACTCCCTGAAAAGGTGAAAAGGCTACAAAAGGCCAAAAACCTTCAGAGAGTGAGAGACTCAGAAACCGGTTTCCACAGAGCTCAGCCCCTTGACTGGTGGTCAGGGTGACTCAACCCAAGCAAGACTGACTGGGAAACAACGTGACAGGCCCCTCCCCTAGAAGACCAGCCAAAAAACAAAAGGACTATAACCACAGGGTCCCCATAAAATTTTAAAGCCCCAACGCCAGGGGAAATCAATATATTAAGCCCCTGGTAATACCCTCACCTGTATATTTCATAGATACAAGTTTGTTTTTGTTTTTGTTTTCTCTTTCTTATTCACTCTTTTTTTTATTTTATTTTAGTCTTCACTTGCTTTCACATTTCTTTTTTCTTTTATCTTTTTTTTAACTACTTAACATTACAATGAGAGGTTTAATACAACTATAAACTCAGGAGGACCTGAAATAACCTTCCTCACCTGCGAGGAGTTATAACCACCCTCCCATCTTATCCCTCTGTCAGTGTTTCAACGTATCTGTTTTTGTTCTAGTATTACATAAATCTTATTCTTGGGGTTCATTTTGCTAGGTTCTTTTACTTCTTGTCATTTATTCATGTTGGTCTGTATGTTTATTCGTGCTTGTTTGCATACCTTATAAACCTTAGTTTT
>JAPYYJ010002738.1:0-12385 GCA_028533885.1 Nasua narica | reverse complement strand
GTGAGCCTGGTGGTGGGTATCGAGAGGGGCACGTACTGCATGGAGCACTGGGTGTGGTGCATGAACAATCAATCTTGTAACACTGAAAAATTAAAATAAACAAATTTGGGGGGAAAAAAAAGAATGGAGTTTGCCTACTTTGGGGTATATATTCAAAAGAACTGAAAACAGGGGCTCAAACAAATCATTGTGCACAGATGTCATTGGTGCCAGGGAATAAGAAGCCTTTAGGCAGGACATCTGGAAATTTCTCCATTGGCAAAACCCTTAACTTCCGAAGTCCCAAGTCATCTGCCTGCTCTTACCTTTCCTCACTACTCTTTCCTTCAGGTACCTCATGCATTGGTCAACCAAAGGACAATTGTACCTGTCCTACACTCTCCTGACACCATGTCCTCGCTCACACTGTTTCCTTGATCCATAACTGGATTCCCTGCCTTCATTTAATATATCTCCACAATTCGAGAAGCATCCTCTGATTCTTCCAGATGTAAGGGCTTCTCTTTCTCCTCTGTATACTTTACTTCTTTCCTATATTATAATTATTCCTGAACTTGCCTTAGCTCCCCTCTTAAATGGAAATTTTAGAATGGAATGGAAAATTATTTGTGAAACTCTGTTACCACGTGTGAGGCACGACACTAGGAGCCTAGAGGCCAAACTGTGAGAACAAGAAGGGCCTCTTACTCTGTGGACCTGACCATCTGGTGAGGAAGACAGACCGTCAATCATTACTTAACTCTCCCTTTAAAGCTAGAGAAATTGTCACAGGACATAAATTTAAGGATTCAAACCAATCTTGATCTTTAGGGTGCCAAGAGCCACTAATCATCATCTCAATTTGGAGATTAAACAGCCCATACAGAGTAAGTGTTCAATAATATTTGTTGGCTGTTATTTCTTTATTTATTCATTTTATTTTAAGGCCACTTTCACAATAAAGCTCTCTTTCAACATTTATTCACTAGTTTATTTTAAAACTGGCTTTTGGAGTAATATTATTTAATACCAAAACAAATTTGCAAAATAGCTATGGACATCCGTGAATATTTTTTTAAGATTTTATTTATTTATTTGTCAGAGAGAGAGCACAAGCAGGGGGAACTGCAGCCAGAAGGTGTGGGAGAAGCAGGTTCCCTACTAAGCAAGGAGCCCAGTGGGGCACCCCATTCTGGGACCTTGGGATCATGACTTGAACCGAAGGCAGATGTTTAACTGACTGAGCCAACTAGGCATCCCCTTCTATGAACATTTTTAGGGAATTTTCCTTTGAAAAAAATGGAGGCGCTAAAGACCAAGACTCAAGATGTCTTTCCCATTGCTGATATTGTCAGAAGAAGCTTAGCCTTGGAGAGTTTTCCTTGTGACATGTTTTTAAAGCTCCCAGATGAAAACATGTTGAACTGAAAGGAAATACTTTCATTTCATTGCTTTAAACACTTATTCGCTTGACTACTAAAACACATACCTAATCATGACACATATTTAAAGCCATGAAATATTTACAGTGTACTGCCTAAGGCAAATGATGTATTGTATATTCATTCTACAGTTCAGTAAATTCTGGATACAAAGACACAAGCTGATGCTCTCAAGTGATCGTGTCAGCGCAAACAAACTTCCCTTAAAAAACAGTTCATCTCCAGAATTTGATTTTCATTCTGAAAGATGGCATTCTCTAGATGTGTCTCAGATGACATAAATAAATCTAGGCTATAGCTCTTTCCTACAGCCATCAAAGTACATTCTGCCTTGTGACTGAATAATTTCTGAACAGGTGACACTCTTCCTGCTGCTCCTAACAGGTTAGAGCTACCCCATAAAAGGCTACATCTAAGCACATATTTGCTGAATGAAATAAACATTCTCCGTTGAATTTCCCAGAGTTTGGAACAACTCCCCACCACCGTTCTGATGTCTCTTGGAAAGTGCAGGCTACCTCAGGGAGTTCATCATCCTGGAAAACCACAAACTAGGCAGGTAGACATGAATCAAAGTGTGGCACGCTAAGAGCCTTTCTTTGTCAGAGACAGAAACTGTTGCACTACCCACTAGACTTTACCCATTTTCCTCTTTAAATCATATTGTCTCTGCAACTTTCCCTTCTCCGGTGATTCCACCACCATTGTTTTGGGCTTTTTTTTCCCCCATCTCTCACTTTGTACAAAATAGTCACTAGCATCAGTCCATGGGTGTTCAGTAGATATTCGTTGAATGAATGGAAAATTATTTGTGAAACTCTCTTACCACGTGCGAGGCACGACGCTAGGAGCCTAGAGGCCAAACTGTGAGAACAAGTAGGGCCTCTTACACTGTGGACCTGACCATCTGGTGAGGAAGACAGACCATCAGTCAGATCTTGACCAAATAAATGTTGGTTTACCGGTGCTATAAGTGCTACCCAGCGCCGCAGCTGTGGTGGTAAGAGGGTCTTGGGGAGGCGGAGACTCTGAGCTGGTCAGGAAGGTCAGGGAGCACTTCCCTGAGATGATGCTCCGACTGAGATCTGATTTGTGAGTGGGAGCTGACAGGTGGAGACAGAGGAGGTGAGCGTTCTTAGCAGAGCTAGTGGCATGTGCAAAGGCCTATGGGAAGGAGTCTGGAAGTTACCAGGGGCTGAAAGGCCATAGGGCTGGAGCAAAGGGAGTTAAAAAGAGCATGAAGAGAGAAGCCGAGGGAGGGAGGACTATTTCAAGTCATGCAGACCCTTAGCTCTACATTCCAGGGTCCTTATTCTAAGAGCCTCAGAAGTCATTGGAGGATTTTGAGCAGAAGGTTGACATAATTGGATCTGCATTTCAAAACCAGTGTGAAAATTACTGATACAAAGGAGGAGAGGGTAGCAGAACTGCCCAGTGAGAAGAGATAGTAACCAGAAAGCTACTATTAACACTATGTTTTCGTGATTGAGCTTTTACTGTGTCCTGCTCTCAGTGCTAAACTGACCATCTATTCCTAGAGGAATAGTCTATTTGAAATTACCTCCAAGTAGATCCTTGCCAACCCAACTTCCTGTATTAACTTTCTGGCCTTCAAAGGCACTAATGGAAATGATGGGAGAAACAGCATTCCTCTGGGGCCAGATCTTTGAAAGTATGGTGCACCTGCTGGTGATCATTAACTCACTGGGCTCCACATGAGAAGAGCTTGGAGGCCACCTGGTGTGCAGTCTCCTGGGCCACTGGGAAGCACAATGTCGCTGTGCAGCCAGCTCCAAACTGCACTCCCGGCCTCGATGACCATGATTGAGCAAGGACCTCAGTCACATGCCACCTCACTCTTGCAGGAACTCTGAGCATGTGCCTTTAAATCATAGGTCCATCACATTAGTTCTGTATATGATCCAATGGCCCTATTTGCTTTCCCTTCAGGGTGTTTTAGTGAGAGTGATTCCTCACTAAGCCTTCAGTTTTAGTACATAATAGGGGATTGTCTGATAAGTGAGGAATCTTTTTAAATGAGAACCCTATCAACTTGGACGGTTAATCATATTTGTATGGATTACAGGACTAACTTTGGGACTACTGTTTATTTAGGAAGACTCCCTCAAAGACATTCTACCTAACCATCTGAACCTATATCCTCAATTCTATCTTCCTAATGAAACTGAATAGGCTGGTTCCGGGGAGGGGGTCTCACTGATTGTCAAATCTGCTATGTTCACAAATCCAAGCACAATTCTACAGGGGTCCCCCTTTTCCTCTCCCTTGGTTGAAATTCCACCAATCATCAGGGTCCATATTTCTAACACTATCTCTTCTGCTGAGCTCTTCCTGATTATTGCTCCTCAAAGGGCCATGATAGCTTTCTTCTCTAAATCTTTCAAAGCTTTTAGAGCACAGTTTGCCTTTTAGACCAATGCTCCCACATACATACTCCCTAGGTGGTAAGTTGTTGAAGGTGAGAGCTTCAACAATGAGCATCTACTGAGTGCTGACGTTTTCAGGGGGTGGTCCATGTGTTGAGTTTAACTTTGACATGTAGATGGTCCCTGAGAGCTCCAAACTTAATCCCAGTCTTCCCAAATCTGTCTCAACAAGATAGGAAAATACATTTCTTACGTTTGAGCTGCTATTTCCATCAGCAAGGGTGGATCTTCTTATTGCCAAGATAATAATAAAGATGAATCCAAGCCTACAAAATGAGAGAATTGCAATCCCAAGTGTGTAAATGTGTGAAAATCACTGAAGAGAGCAACAGGTATGTGTATGCTACTGTATACAGGGGACTTGTTTATTTATGTAAGCAGCTCTTTGCTTTCCTTACAGAACCTTACACACTAAGGGATTAGGGGCACTCTTATCTTTGTACTCACAGTACCCAGAATCATGCCTGGTTGGTAGTAGAACCCCACAAATATTTGTAGAAAGTGATTCGGAGGGGCGCCTGGGTGACTCAGTTGGTTAAGCAACTAACTGCCTTCAGCTCAGATCATGATCCCAGAGTCCCGAGATCGAGTCCCACATCGGGCTCCCAGCTCCATGGGGAGTCCGCTTCTCACTCTGACCTTCTCCCTTCTCATGCTCTCTCTCATTCTCTTTCCTAATAAAATAAATAAAAACAAAATCTTTAAAAAAAAAAAGAAAGAAAGAAAGTGATTCGGATATGCCTCGCCACCATGATCAAAGTGAACTATGCTATAACAATGTTATCCTTTCCCACATGTATTTCCATGTTAAAAAGGACACCTGCAAAAAATACATACTCGGGCTCATTCACTGCCCTGAAGGGAGCCGTGAAGGCAACAGGATGAACATGGAAGAAATAAAAAAAAAAAAAAATGGGAATCCCAGTGTGCCCAGTTCTTAAGGAGATTACAGAGCCTGTGATGGAATCTTCCATCAAGATCTACTCAAGGGGAGGGGCCTTCATGGGAAAACTTAGATCTGCCTTCCCCACAGGTGTGCAGTTACATATGTAGTGGAACCTCCTTCAGAACAATCCGTTATAAGGCAATCCACCTCAAACCAAATCAATCTGAGGTTATGTTTCACATCACTAGTTTGTAAAAGGGTGCACCAAGAGCTCCTTCCTATAGGTAATATCCTGGTCCATCTGACATAGGATTTCTTACAAACATAAACTTTTTAAGAACCTCATATATTGCATAAAGTAAAATAGGTATCAGGAGCTCTCTATCGTTGGTGTTTTTGCCACTGGGTCAACAGGGGGCAGTTTCATTTTGTTGTTGGCTCTCCAGCCTTCAGCTTCCACCAGCCTTCACCATTCCATTTCTGGCCGCCCCTCCATCTCCTGTTGGGGAGAAGTCCCCAACTGTCAAGGTCTTGGCAGAAGGTAAGCCCAGCCCCTGCCCCCTCACGCCGCCTCCTGTACTAGCAGAAGTCAGGGGGTCACGCTGTTTCTCCAGTGCCCCCTGAAGCAGGCCAGCGACCCAGGCTTCCCAGGGCAGGTTCCTGGGACCTGGAGGCAGCTGCAGGTGCTAAGTCAGAGAGAATGTCTGAAGGGCACACTCAGCACAGGACTGCACCCTTTGGACAGCAGCTGTTCTGACCCACTCTCCATAAACCTCTTCTCCTTCCACTTTTTTCCCCCTAAATATGGAAAGAGTCAATTTCTGATTCTTACAAATGAGAACCCAGCTGGTACGGTTTCTACCCCAGGTATAATGTGGCCATATGTCCAGTAAATAAGCTCTACCTCCAAAAGACCACAGATTCTTCAATAATAGAGACATGTTCTATTATCTCTTCCCAATGAGAGCCCAATGAGAGGGCTGGGCGACACTAACTAACAGAAGAAAGAGAAAGGGATTCGATGACCTCACAAGTGAAGATATCAAAACTTAGTATGAAGTTCTCTGAAAAGAGGCCAAATAGGCACCTTAAATCTCCCGGAGCGGATTTGGTTTTAAATAATACAATAAGTTAGCATGCTAAAGTGCAAGAATATAAATAACTCCATTTCGCATCTGCCTCATGAGACGTTATATCTTAGGTAATTTTAAAGTCACACTGAACA
This sequence comes from Nasua narica, assembly GCA_028533885.1. Lineage (NCBI taxonomy): Eukaryota > Metazoa > Chordata > Mammalia > Carnivora > Procyonidae > Nasua > Nasua narica. The sequence goes on along the minus strand of JAPYYJ010002738.1, from coordinate 6,406 downwards.
TTATGTTTTAGTTAGTGAACCTTGCTTCATAAGGCAATGAAAGCATTTCTGCCAATTAGCATCAGGTCTACCTTATACTCATGTCCTTTAATTCTGCACCTCCCCACTGGGGTGAGGGGGATAGAAGGTAATGACTTCCCTTTTACTTCCTGCACCTGGATGTTTTCACCCGCTGGCACCTCACCTTTGCTCACCTCTCTGCCAAAGGACAGCGAACACATCTACATCTGCCTCTGTAGACGTAGTCCTTGGCCCATGATCATGGCAAATATAATTCCCTTCATAGCAGAATCACCAAGAATGCTCCCCAAGGTTCCCACGACCTCCCATCACATCCAGCTTGTGCAAGGCGTGTGTCCAGCTCTGCAAACACAGGCTACCTACATAGGATCAGTATGAGCATGGGGATGAGGGCCATGCAGCCTGTCAGATAGGAACACAAGCTCCAGACTCAGACAGTCGGGTGAGGTTCCTGGTTCCATCACTTTCTGGCTGGGCGATCTCGAACAAGTCATTTGTTTCATTTCCTCTTTAGCTTCTTTACATACAAAATTGGACTCTTAGCAGTACCCACCTTATAGGGTTTGGGGGAGGATTATAGGAAGGAAGAAATGTGTAGGACTTAGAGGAGGACCCACGCTTAGGAAGTACTCAGAAAAATACGTGTTTTCTATGGCTCTACCTCCAACAAATGTACTTTGCAGAGATTTTTCTGCCAGTCTTTACAGCAAACTGATAGACACAGATGTTCCAAATCATCCACGTCAGGGTTTGTGTTTGTTTTGTTTTTGCAAGGAATGCACATTCCGTACCAGGCGTTCTTAGAACCGGGCACCCAGGCTGGTGATGGGCTGCACGGTCAACCAGGCTCCCTCACCCGGTCACAGCCAGGTCCAGGGCTATGGAAGTTAATAAGCAACGTGTCTCTTGATGCCCTGAGAGAGAAGGGCAGACCACAGCAGGGAGCGGCCCGGCAGGATCAGGGATCGGAAGCTACCCACTCCGGGGAGAAGGCAGCAACACCAAAACAGCAACAGAGCAGTGATGCTGGAGATGGAGTGTGAGGCGGCGTTCCAGGCAGGTGGCACCTCTGCAGAGTCCAGCAAAAGGGGAGTATCCCACCAGGATGAAGGGACACAGGGTTCTGTAGTCTGGGCATAAGAAAGACAGGCAAATAGTTGGCACTGATCAAGCTGGAACATTCCTGGTCCCAGGAACAGAAAGACAGAGGAAGTGGGAGAAAGGGAACTAGCAAAGGAAGAAACTGGTTCAGAGAAGTCAGGGAACCAAACCAAGGTCATACAGTGGGTAAGTGGTAGGTCTACTCCATGCCACCAGGTTAGTACTTTTGCCCTTGTGAAGTCCAGGAGCCACCAAAAGGCTGAGCAGGAAATAAAAGTGGACCTCAAGCAGGCAGGATCATTCTGCAGCCCAGGCCCTGTCCTAGAAGTGGGCACAAGGGTGAAACCCAACTGGCAGAAAAAAGGACTCAGAATCAGCTCAGCATTCAGCTGGGGGGAGTTGGATGGGTACGGTCCTAGAGCCTGGAAGGGACGGTCCTAAAGGAGGGACAGTCCTCTTCATTTTTAGACTGAAGAGATGGGGATAAGAGAGGAGAAGCCAGGACACCATGACAATGGTGACAAGTTTGAAGGTATCGGCTAGGATCATGGAACAAAGAAACTCTGGCTCACTGGGGGTCTCAACAAAGGATTCTGATCTTACTGGTTGGTGCTGAGCTCCAAACCACCAACCTAACCAGACTTCCTGAGTCCTTAGGCTACGAAGTACAAAACACAACACATGGAGAGGGCAGAACATTTCTAGGGTCCTAGCAAACATAACCTTTTAGCCTTTGCTTAGATAGGAAACAGCACTAGAGACGGGAACGCATAGCTGTATATTTCCTGCTGCAGATAATGAAATCCACATGGAGTTTCCTTCTTTAAGACAAAACAGGACAAAATCAGGGGAAAGCCACAAAGGGTTGCAAAGTAGGAGTCCCAGAGGGAGAGGGACTATTGTTGAGATTGTCGAGATGAGATTGTTGATGGCAAAGATGAAAAGGCTGCAGTCACGGGGGAAGACAGTTGGCAGTTTCCGACAAAACCAAACATACCCTCACTATACAAACCAGCAATCGTGCTCCTTGATATTTATTTACCCAAAGGAGTTGAAAACATGTCCACACAAAAACCTGCACATGAATGTTTAATTCATAATTGCAGCCTTATTCATGTTTGCCAAAACATGGAAGGAGCCAAGGTGTCCTTCAGGAGGTGAACAGATAAACTATGGTAGCTCCCAACAATGGAATATGATTCAGCACTAAAAAGAAATGAGCTACCAAGCTTTAAATGAGCCTACAAACCTTAAATGCATATAGCAAAGTGAAAAAAGCCTAGCTGAAAAGGCTACATACTGTGTGATTCCAACTCCAGGACATTCTGGAGAAGGCAAAACCACGGACACAGTAAAAGATCCCTGCTGGCTGGGATGGGGGCTGGGGAGGGCATGAATCGGGGGAGCCCGAGGATTTTTGGGACAGTGAAAAATTCTATATGATACCATAATGATGAATACGTGTTCTTATACATTTACCCAAACACACAGAATGCACAACACCAAGAGCAAAACAGAATATAAACTATGGATTTTAGCAATTATAATACATCCCTGTAGCTTCATCAATTGTAACAAATGTGCCACTACGCTGAGGGGTGTTAATAATGGGGGAGGCTGTGCAGGTGTGGGGGCAGGAATATATGGGAAATCTGTACCTGCCTCTTAATTTTGCTGCGAGTCTAAAACTTCTTTTAAAAACATGGTCTTGGGGCAAATCCGTGGCCTTTGGTTAAGCGTCTGCCTTGAACTCAGGTCCTGATCCCAGGGTCCTAGGATCAAGTCCCCTATGGGGCTTCTTGTTCAGCAGGGAGCCTGCTTCTCCCTCTGCCTGCTGTTCCCCCTGTTTATGCTCCCTCTCCCTCTCTGACAAATCAATCTTCTAAAAAAAAAAAAAAAAAATTAAGTCTTTTAAAAATAAGAAAAAGGGGGGGCGCCTGGGTGGCTCAGTGGGTTAAGGCCTCTGCCTTCGGCTCAGATCATGATCTCGGGGTCCTGGGATCCAGCCTGGCATCGGGCTCTGTGCTGAGGCAAGGAGTCTGTTTCAGGATTCTCTCTCTCCCTCAAACCCTCCCCATGCTTGCTTGCTCTCTTTGTCTCTAAAATAAACAAATAAGTCTTAAATAAATAAATAAGAAAAAGGGTGGGAGAGCAAAGCTGTGGGGATTGTGTAGCGTCTAGCAGGGTCAGCATGCTTAGCCGGAGTGGACTACCTTACCTGGGGGTCCTCAACAGCAGCTGGGACACGCTGAGGCAGGCACCCGCTGTGCCAATGGGCCAGAGCACTGGCAGGGGGCCTTAGGGAGGTTCTGTGGAAGCCTCCTACCGGCCCCACTTACACTGTAAACCCCCTGTGTTGCAGGCACCCTTGGACACGTGTCTCCGTGAAGGCATGTGGTCTGTGAGGGGCCCCCGCGGGGTGAATCTTTCTGCGCCCAGAAACCCCGCTGAGGGTCCCACCAGAGCTGGCATTTCGGTGCATCTTTGTTAACCGAACTCTACCGACATTCCTGCCTACAGACGCGGGCTGGGTACAGTGATTTCTCAGAGGACACCGAGCGGCAGCCGAGCGAGCATGTGAGGGTTCTCCGCAGGTCTTTCTTAGTATGTAGAATTCCACGCACGTCCTCCGTAGGCCGGCCCGCGCTCTCTGAAGAACCACACTGCCATCTGCTGGCAGAACACGGGACGGCCTCGGATGCCCTCCTGTTAGTCCATAGTAATAATCTTTTTAAAAATTTTTATGATAAAAAAGACGTCTTCCAATAGATGAATGTATAAACAGATTGGAGTATCTACATGATACATGATAGAATATTATTCGGGGATAAAAAGAAGCTATCAGGTCACAAAAAGACAGGGATAAACCTACATATTGCTAAGTTAGAAAAGTCAGTCTGAAAGAATCTACATACTGTATGGTTCCAATGATATGATCTTCTAGAAAAGGCAACACTCTAGACACAGTGAACAGATCAGTGGGTGCCAGCCGCATGAGGAAGAGGTGGGAAATCCAAATAGATGAAGCCCAGGGGACGTTTCGAGGATGGTGAAAGTGTTCCATATGACACAGTAGGTGTGGATGCCTAACACTACGCATGCACCAAAACCCAATGAACCCTATGGCACGAAGAGTGAAACTTACCGGACGCACACTGGGAAAAATCATTTAAGAGGTTGGGAGAATCCCAAGGAAGGCAGACTGTGACAAGACACTCTAACTGTATTCACCTGTGGGAAACAAGCTCCCTGAAGGGAGGGGGGCAGGGTGCTGACTTAAGTCCCTTCAGAGGTGAGTGATGTCTGCAAACCAAAGCACAAGGAACGGCACATAAACAGTGAACTCAAGTTGATAGAGTCCTTGCCACAGTGGCACAGGCTCACCATCCTAATATTGCCACACGTACAGCAGAATCCAAGTTAGGCAAACGGATAGGGATGGCGGGAGTCCAGTTTCTCACTGGTGGAGTGGGAGGTCCCAGGTGGAGGGGGGTCATGGCTTAGAGCTGGAGACATCAGTACAGACTCACATCTAGCTTAATATAGACACAGACGGTTACATGTAGAAATTGATAGGTAAATGGATAATAGATAGATTATAGACAGAGATGGATTAGTGTACATACATACATTTCCTGCATAGGCCTCCAAACAATGACAGCCCAGTGGCAAAGAGCCCATCTACTGCCCAAATGGTAATTTTAAATACCTTTCCCCAATAAAAGGAACTAGGGCTCCTTGGAGAAATGGCTGATTCTACAACTGAGGCGAGAAATATACAAGATGAGCCTGGGACTCCTTGGAGTGCCAGAAAATAAGAACATGCTTAACACACACGCACACACACGCATTATGGGAATGTATCAAAAAGACAAAGGAACCAACTGAAAGAGTTCCCTATGGCCAAAACTGGAACAATTTGAGCAGTAGTATTGATTATAAACGAAAGCATAAGTCAATTTGGATATGAAATGATTGAAAAAATAAATAAATGTGAGAAAAGAGACAAATCTATGCAGAATTCCAAATAATTGATGTAGACAGTCCACCCTCAAGAAAATTGAGCACAGCTGAATAGGTTACCCATGGTGACTTTCCAGGGCACAGCATGGAAATGGGAGATTAAAGAGTAACTACAGTGGGGAAACCTGAGAAACGCTACCTCAGCCAGATGACCGTGGTCAACAACAATGGGAAGGTCACGCTCTAAGTCTGTACCTTGATATGATGCAATAAAACTGACCCTTTATCTCTGTGGTTTTCCTCCCAAAACCCCATAACCACAGTCTAATCATGCAAAAAATCCCAATAAAGGGACATTCTACAGTACTCCTCACAACTGCCAAGGTCACCCAAAACAAAGAAAGTCCAAGAAACACTAGAAAGCTAAGAAGGGCCTCAGGAGACATGACCAAAAAATGGAATGTGATATCCTGAATGGGATCCTGGAACAGAAAAAGGACATTAGGTTAAAACTAAGGAAATCTGAAAAAACTATGGTCTGTGGTTACTAATAAACATCAACATCAATCCATTAATTGTGCCAAATGTCCCATAACATGAAAGATGCTAATAAGCAGGGGAACCAGGGGCTGGGTGTAAAAGAACTTCCTATACTATTGTCACCATAAATCCGAAACTGTTCCAAACAATAAAATTTATCTTTTTAAATAATGATAGGAGAAAATGAGAGACAGGAAAGGGGGAAATAAGCAGAGAATTCAAAACATGCACCTCACCTTCTGCTTAAAACTATAGGTGTCCCAGCTAATTGAGTACTTAAACTTTACCTATCTAGCAGTAGGCTAAGTATTCTGTGCACAATTTTTTACATAACCCTCACAAATGTGCTAACAGTAAATATCGTATCATCCCCATTTACTGATGAGGATGAGGTCAGAGAAGATACGTCATTTGCCCCCCACCAGCTCTTAAGAGGTGGGACTAAATTCAATTCGCTCCTTTGGTTCACTCTGCTGGTAACATGTTTGGAATGTCTTCCAAATAGTCACTGAGTACCTACTGTATGCCCAGTCCCAGCGATAGCTGCTGTTGGACCCCAACGAGCTACAAGTCTGGTGGGAGAGACATGGGAAATGTTTGGTTTTAAGAAGGGAATATCCACTACAGTTTGTGAAGAGAGTAAATACAACAGAAATTTAGAGCAGGGGCTTTCAGTTGGAGCAATCAGAAAACACTTCATAGAGACTCTGAAGAAGGGAAGGAATTAGGACAGGAGGGGGCCCTGCAGGGAGGCTGGAGCCAGCGGCTGTGCCTGCGGTGG
>JAPYYJ010002737.1:0-12385 GCA_028533885.1 Nasua narica | reverse complement strand
AAGATGGGATGGGGAAGGAGACAAACCATAAGAGACTCCTAAACTCACAAAACAAACTAAGGGTTGCTGGGAGGTGGGGGGGTGGATAGGGATATGGACACTGGGGAGGGTATGTGCTATGGCAAATGCTGTGAAATGTGTAAGCCTGATGATTCACAGACTTGTACCCTGGGGTAAATAATACATTATATGTTAATAAGAAAATTAAAAAAAAAAAAAACTTATGCTCAAAGAGCAACACCTGTACCCTGGCAATCTTCCCCATATCCTTCTTGTTAATGACTACTGAACAACTCAGCCACAGGACCAGCCCTCTCTCCAGAGCTCCCAACCTATGTATCTATCTCCTTATAAGATATATGCAACCTCACATGTAACTTGATCTCAGCGTCCAAAGTCACCATTTCTTCTCCAGCACAGACCCTCCTCTGACATTTCCTATCCTGGCTAATGGGTTCTCCATCTGCCCAAATATACAGTAGGCACCTGGGTGTCAACCCAGAGTCCTCCTTTTACCTCCCTCTACCTCTAACCCATCGATCGAGTCTAGTGGATTCAACCTTCCCACCATCTCTCAAAACCATCCCCTCTTCTCCACTCCAAACTCTTCTGCTTTGAGATCAGCCCTTCGCAGGACGTGCTGGGATCTACAAAACTCAAGGTACTTGGGAGTTCCCTGCATATACCTAGTAACTCCTTGTCTCCAGGTCTTTGCTCTTGCTTTCTCCTTTTCTTGAACTGTGCTTCCCCTCTAATTCACTTACCTTTTCTTAACATGTCATAATTGAACTCTGATACCACCTCCTGCAGGAACCACCTGGCCCACTGTTTGCTCCCCCACGTTTGCACCTGTGCTGTCTCCTGCACAGCACCTGCAGGATTATACTTCAGTAAGTTGCATGGAAATCAATGAATGGTTAGGGTCCTTGTCCCCTGCTAAGGCAATTAGAGATAGGTATCATGTACTGTCCTTCTTCTTGTCCTAAAAATTGAGCAGAGGTAGTTACTTGACACATAACGGCCACCCCATAATTGTTTCTCAAAATGGCTCAGCATTCCAAATGGATAAAATATGTGTAGGAGAATGACAGATAAGCATTTCTCTGATTAGAGATGTTGATGCTTTAATATTTCTGAGCCTCTTAAGATGCTCTTCCTTCTTTCTGGGATGTTTTTCCTCCCTCATTTTTTCCTTTAAAAATTTTAACAAGCCTTCAAAATGTTATTGAAAGAACAAAAACTGAGATCTCAGATAGACCTGGATTTAAAACCAACATTTGATGTCCAGTAACTGTGTGACTTGAGGAAAGCGAACCTCTTTGAGTCTAATTTTTCACTAAGGAAATAAGATTTAAAACCAGTAATCTTATGAAGTTGCTAATATTACTAATGGCTGTGACATTTCTAGGTTGCTAAGCTGGGATGATAGTACAGGTAATAACTGATAGGGAAAGCACTAGGTCCAGGAAAGGGTGCAGGATGAACGGAGTTAGCAAGAAATATGTGGCAATCTGTTGGAGATGTTCCACAGGCCATGGGAAAGATGAATCTGGAGCCAAGGGATGGGTTTAGAAATCACTGGTGAAATATGGGAATGAATGAGGTAAACGAGGGAAAATACAAAACCTGTGAAGAGATGTTCTCATATTATGTCATGATATTCTTCCCAATTATGCCAGGTGTGATTTAATAACTAGTTATATTTTATTAGGGAAATAACTGACCCTACCAGACAGAATGCTCCTCAAGGAACATTCTGCATTTGCTTCACTCACCAACATGTTCCTAGCACCTAGTAGAGTGACTACATATGCAAAGAGCTCAGGAAATAATTACTGAGTTGACGAATGATTCAATCTCATATAATATTCACTCACTGATGGACTTTCTAGTCATTTGCTTGGAATTTGGTGACCTAAATAATTAGTAAACGTGAGAATACAAATTCCTAAAAAAAATGTGCCAAGCTGGAGGTAAGAATAAAAATCTCACAAGTGCCTATTGTGGGTCAGACTCTGGGCCATCCATGTCCATGCACGGTCTTACTCCATTCCTATAATATATGGTAATGAGATCCCTACTAAAAGAAACAATTTGTTCATGTTTTGCAAGTCAGTATTTGTTAAGTTATTGTTACACCCGACGTGGGGCTCAAACTCACAACCCTGAGATCAAGAGTCGCACGCTCTTCTGAATGAGCCAGCCAAGTGCTCCTTTGCAAAATCCATCTGCCCGATTTCTACAACATCCTTGATTCCTTGATTTCCCACTTTTCCTCAGCCTTCCATGTCCAATTTATCTACAAGTCCTGTCAGCTCTGTATACAACATTATCTGAATCTGTCTTCTTTCTCCGTCTTCCCTGTCACCACCTTAGTCCAAGCTATGATCACGTCCTGACTCGGCCTTCTGAAATAAGTCTGACTAGTCTCCATTCTCGCTTCTTTTTCAGTTCACATTCTACACACTAGAATTCCTCAATCCAAATGTCTTAAAACCATGAATCAGATATAATTTCTCCCTGCTTAAAACGTACACTGGCTTCCTCTTAAGCCCCAATGCCAACAATCTGCTACTGTTTATATATCTCTACTGGTCTGGCCCCTGCCTAGCTCCCTGACCACAGCTCCTTCCTCTCTACATCTCACTCACTCACGGTGCTCCACTCACATGGGCCCCCTCTCTGTTTTCAACATACAAAACTTCTCCTACCTCAGGGCCTTTGTACTTGCTGTTGTCTCTGGTCGTCACATGGCTGGGTCCACTACATCATTCAACTCAAATGTTATTTTGCTCACAGAGGCCTTCTCTTACCATCTTATCTAAAAGCAGTAACACGCTGGATTCTCTTATATTCCTTCTTTCACAACATTCATCACTATTTGAAACTGTTTACTTCTTTCTCATGTATGATCTCTTTCTCCAACCAGAAAATATCAGGGCAAGGCTCACGGGGAAGAAATAATCTTTGCTGACAAGTTATTAAAGAAAAACATAAATGTAAAATAAGACTCTGGTTTCAGCTTCTTTTTTTCTTTCTTTCTTTCTTTCTTTCTTTCATTCATTCATTCATTCATTCATTCATTCATCTTTACTTTAAAGGATTATTATTTTACAGGTCCTTCAGAAGATCTCTTTTCTTTAGCAACGAGGAATCAGCTAAAGGGACCCCTTGACATTTACAGATTCGATATTTATGGCTTCAGCTCTCCCTGAGAGACCCCACAAGGCTGTAACACAGCAACTTGCGGATTTACTGAGGGATGGATTTAGTTACTTCCGTGTAGCAGATGGTAAGCAAGCTTACCTTATAGTCTTTGTTCCTCACAGTTACGCTATGTTCTTATGACAAGGCAGTTATTTTATCTCAATTAAAAAAAACACTGAATATCATAGTGGTATTAAAAAATTTAAAAGCACTGTAGAATATATCTTTTATGAGTGTCAAGTTGTTTTTCCCCCCTGAACCTATGTCTATACACATCTTTGTACAAAAGGTCTACCTGGTTAACTGTAGTAATGCCATGATTAACACTAAATGTTAGGCTTCCAAAAAAGGCTACTATGAATTTATAACCATCATAAAGACTAGCCACCTAAAACTGCAGAAACCATTTTAGATATGCAAGTAGCTGAGTCATCGTGGTTTTTGGTAGAGAGAGGTTTCTATATTTAAGAACAAAGATATCATGATATTGGTTTTTAAAAATGTCCTGCAAACTTTAGATAATCTATGCTATAAATTTGTCAACCACTTTAGGAAGGAGAAAGAAATTAACAACACAAAATAACCAGAAACACCCCTTAGACCAAGTGGGAATAGAGAGGACTAAATGAGCCCAGGGGCAAAAGGTAAAAGAGGAAATACGCAATTCATTATGTACACATCATGAGCCCAGAGTTGTGCTTGGTGCCAGTGGAATACACAACTAGTGCATAATATGGTCTCTATCCTCAGTGGCATTATAGACTTGGAGAGAACGAGACCCATGACTGGGACATTAGGGGATCCCCATGACTGTTCAATAATGTGCCTAACAGGTACATCTGGGGCCAGATTATGATGAAAACAGAATGCCAGATGATGGACTTATATCGGACAACAGGCAGGTGAATAATACAAGGAAGACAAATGTTTAAAAAGATGAATCTGATAGCAGAGGGCAAGGGAGTTTAAGGGAAGAAGAGACTGAAGGTAGATAAGTCATAAAGCTCTTGCAGTGAACCAAATGTGAGAAGAGGAAAGCCTGGACCGGTGTGGTTGCCATGGACACAGAGCAATGCTTAAATCTGAGAAGCATCATAAAAGAAAAATAGCTCTTCATTATATTCATGTAACTTTCCAAGTACATGTGGCTTATTATGTCTTCTTTTATATAACTCATTGATACAAAATTGCCAGAGATAATATTCTTTACCAAATCAGGGAAGGGCACACCACAGAGGAAGTGAAATGCCTCCTGACATATGAATCTTTCTCCAAGTTGCTGATTTTGAGGCACTAAATTTGGCTAAAAGATCAATTGGCTTGGTCCCTTTCTCTGAGAGTCTAATTATTAATGGAGTTCAAACCCTAATGCTTTAGGCAGAACCAAGCAGAAGCTGATCTGATAGCACCACCCAATTGTCTAGGGACACACTGGTTATCACTAAATGGGCAGTGAGACTGTGTAAGCTCTAATAAGCTGCCCTCCCTACAAAAACATTTTATATGCAGCTCCTTTCCTTACAATTAAAGAGAGGACAGGACTGGAAAGTTGTGACGAGGACAAGAAAGAGAGTGAAATAAAGGAGAGAATAGCAATGAGAATAGCGATGACTTAGCATTTATCATCGAGCACATCTAATTGTTCCCGCAACTCCCTGATGGCACCTGGGAAACGCTGCTCAGCGTTCCCTGTCCCCTACCCCTTCTGTCCCTGCTGTCACAGCCTTGGTTCAAAGGGCCTTCATGAATTCTCCCCCTGGACTATCCTAATAGTTTAACTACTCTCCATATTTATTACCAGTCTCTCCACATTTCCCGTTATTTCTCACTGTTTCCAAAATTTTCTTCCTAAAATGCCACAACTGATTACGTAACTATTTGAAGGTAGCTAGCCTCTGGCCCATAGGTTCAAAGGTTAGCACACAATCCTAACTATAAGCCACCCTTCAGACAATCGAGACCTCTCCTGCCTTTCCAATTACATCTGTCACCTTGACACCTTAAGCCCAATGTTCTCATGAAGCTTCTTCCCCAACATGCTGTATTTTATGATATTTCTGGTTCTCACATATGCTGTTCTCATTGCCTGAAATATCACTCCGTGTCTTCCCTTGTTAATCTTTTTAAGTTTTATTTATTTAAGTAATCTCTATGCCCAATGTGGCGCTTGAACTCACGACCCCGAGATCAAGAGTCAGCTGCTCTTCTGACTGAGCCAGCCATTTGGTTAAGACCCAAATGTCATTTTCCCTTTCAAGTCATCCCTATTACTACCTCCCTCCTCTGCCTCTGCATCCTGTCCTGTCTCTTCGTGACCACGCAGTAACCATCACTCTGTGGCAATCATTTCTCTATCTCTCTATCTCGTGTCCTTATCTGTGAAGCCCTTGACTTAACTACAACATATTCATCTTGGCAAGTCCACTACCCAGCAGCTCCTGGTCACTGTGGTCACAGATTATTTAAATAAATACTGAGTAAATAAATGAATAACAGATGCCCAAATGAAGAAGTGAGTTATAAAGAGAATTAAAATGGGAGCTTAATTTTTAAAAAGACACGTATTTCACTAGGGGATGGTGAGTGTCTATTTTATTTAATGTCTAAATTAGTAGGAAGAAAGGTCAAAATGAAAGCAAGTGCAATATTTATGGATTTCTAAAAGTAAAGAGGGAAAATGCTAACACAGAGTAAAACAGTGTAAAGGCTATAAGAAAATAAAGAAAACTCAAATTATTTAGCAATACATTCACTATCACTTGGTAGTTCCTTCAGAAACAAACAAATTTGACCTGAGGAGTGGGGGGGCTGCCATCATGAGACAGGCTGGGTCTCTGGAGGTGGGTCAAGGAACAAATGGACACTTTGCACGATGGACACAAATGCAAGTACAGAAGTCATTGTTTTAGTTTGAATGTTAGTGTGTAAAATATATGCAGGAGGGGAATGTTAAATTAAAAATGTTTGCCATTTTATATGGAAACAAAGTATATGTGTTGAAGGAAGTAGTAACTTACTTGACTATAAGTAATCAGTACTGCAAAATCCAATCACTAAAGTTCTCAAACAAAGGTTTCTTAAGATTTTATTTATTTATTTGACAGAGAGAGAGACGGCAAGAGAGGGAACACAAGCAGGGGGAGTCGGAGAGGGAGAAGCAGGCTTGAGGAGGGAGCCCGATGCTGGGCTCTATCCCAGGACCATGCGATCCTGTCCTGAGCCCAAGGCAGACGCCCAACGACTGAATCACCCAGGCGCCCCTCAAACAGAGGTTTCTAGACAATGCTATCATGCCCCAAACTCATATTAATATAAAATACAACCTTAAGAAAACATCTGATTGGCAAGTTTATTTTCCCAAGAGGGCAGACACTCAGAATTTACTAATAACAGGATTGAAAGCACATTCAAGAAAAATGACACGGAAATCACTTGTGGCAGATGGAAGACACTTCCATATGTCCCCCTATAAGCTGTTACATTTAGATAAGAGAAAAACTACAAGTAAATGGGTAAGATGTTGGAAATGAAATTAGCCAGGCGAGATAAATTAACCAAAGAATTTCGTTCCAATGTCCATTTGCTTTTCACTTACATGTGGTTTTTATTTCTTTCTTTCCTATGAATGAAAGTTGAGAAATCTAGCCAACCTTCGAGAACTAAAAGTCTAATACATAAGTATTTCACTGTATGCAAGTCAATGGGGCCTGAGAACAGGTGTAGCCACTCTAAGGCTTAGGGTCTGCACCTAATAGTGGAGAAGTAGTGTCCTCTATACGGTCAGCACTTGAATAAACATGCTCAAAAGCTCCTGCAGGACCCGAATGGGCGTGCTTAAGAGAGGCCTTACTCTTTTAGCTCATTAAATATCAATGTCAGCTTTGTTGTCTTTGCTCTGAAATGCGAACACATTATTTTCGATAGGAATGCACCAACTACAACTGTGCTCAGCAGGGATTTCTTTGATTTCTTCCATTTACCTGAAAATTGCCTAAACCTAGCATAAAGTACCGAGTCATGATAACTACAATTTATACGTATACGTATTTATATTTTTATTTATATATATATTTACTGAAATGGCTTATTTTATTAAAATGGTAGTTGAGTGAAAAACTAACAATCTGAAAGACTTAATTCTCTGTTGTAAAACCACCTGTCTGTTAACAGTATATTTTGAAATACTGCAGTATATTCTATACAAAAAGGAAAAGGGAAGAGGAGGAGAAGAAAAACTTTCCAAGAGCCTATTTAAATATCACCAAGAACAAAATGGGTCCTATTTGAAATACACCACCTCCCATTAGTTTATAATTAAGGAGGAGGCATTTATAATTTAATAATTAAGAAAAGATTAAAAAAATAGATTGGTGGCTTCCTTCCCAAGGCTAGTCATTTAAAATGGAACTGGCCCCACCACACAAGACCTTGCAGAACCTGTGAGAGCCGAGTTGCAGACAAGCACCCACTCTCCCCCCGACCCCCTCACCGGCCCCAAATGTCCCCTCCCAGCTTCCGTCTCCAGGCTGCCCTTCTTTCCACTAATTTTCATTTGCTCCCTGACAGTTCTATTATTGGCTTTGTACTCAGGTTCTCACAACTCATCCCAGGCCAGCCTTACGTGACGGCTCGTGCCCGTCTTGGGGACCTCCCTCAGGTCATCTGCTCAACTCTCAACCTTTACGGTGTGTGACCACTGCGTGCAGATGACCCACCACCAGTCCCACACCGGCATCGGCCTCTCCCACTTCCTGCCACAACGGGGAGGGATCTCGGGCTGGTGGTGTCAAAGAAAGAAGAGATCTGAGCTAAGGTACCCATAATAAATTGATGAAGAGAGCTAAAGAGAAAGGATAATCTAGTAAAAGTAGTCAAGTCTATAATTATTCAAATAAAAGGGAAAAAATAACAAGGATGCAAAGATGTTGACTCACCTTTCAATTTATCAGTAGAGAACGCTGGCACTAATTTCAAGCTGAGGATTAACCGATTTGGATGAGTATTGTAATTGTATTTGAGTATCTCATATATCGGGAAGAAACTTAAATAAATTTAATAACTTCACTGAAGTCATTCAGTGAAGAACTGACTCAAGAAGAGCTAGCAATGAATTTGGATTTCTTATTTGGCATTCCCTCACACCCCACTCCAATATACTATACAACCCCAAAAGTCTAATCTCTCCTAGGATGCAAAGTGCCACCCATGCAGAGTTGCAAGCTGACCCAGGGGACAGTAACAAACGAACAAATTACTTTCAGAGAGCTTCCCTTAAATTCCTTAAATGGCATTTAAGTAAAATAAAGCAGATATTTCAAAGCACTTACTTTAACATGTAAGCTATAATGCAACAGTATTTCCTCAGAGTTATTTCTATTTAGGACTGTAACACAGGAAGGTGAGTGATGACCAGAGATTAGATGTGAGCTGGATTTGAAAAAATATGTAGATTTAGAAAGACTAGAAGGCTCTTCACAGACAGAAAGCAGACCAGCCCAAGGTGTGCCTGGCTAATCTCGAGTCAACTTCCAGTCTAGCTAGAGTGGAGATAACGTGATGGAAGTTAGAGCCATCCATGTGAATACAGTAGGAAGAGTTTTCAGGAAAAGACTAGGGGTATCTGAATTCCATTCCAGTCCTTAGAAGTTAGTAAAGTTCAATTACATATAAAAGAGATGGAAACAGTGTCTGAAACTGTACTTAACGTTGATAATTTTGAGAGAAATTTCTTTCTCTGTATGATTATTTAAATTGAAAAACTTTTGGGGCACCTGGGTGGCTCAGTGGGTTAAAGCCTCTGCCTTCGGCTCAGGTCATGATCTCAGGGTCCTGGGATTGAGCCTTGCATCGGGCTCTCTGCTCAGCAGGGAGCCTGCTTCCCCGCCCCTCTCTCTGCCTGCCTCTCTGCCTACTTGTGATCTCTCTCTCTGTCAAGTAAATAAATAATCTTTTTTTTTTAATTTTTTTTAAAGATTTTATTTATTTATTTATTAGGAAAGAGAGAGAGTGAGAGAGAGAAGGTCAGAGTGAGAAGCGGACTCCCCATGGAGCTGGGAGCCTGATGTGGGACTCGATCCCGGGACTCCGGGATCATGACCTGAGCCGAAGGCAGTCGCTCAACCAACTGCGCCACCCAGGGGCCCAAGTAAATAAATAATCTTAAAAAAAAAAAGAAGTAAGGATTAGTGTGGTTTCTTTCTCTCCAATATAAAACATGAAAACAAAGCATAGATCATTAAGGAAAAATCAAAACTACTTCAAGTATAGCTTTAGATGAAGTGCAATCTACTTAAATACAACAACTAGAAAATGGATAAGGTTAATCCTTTGGCCTTTTGCGACTCTGCATCAATCCTGGAATTAGGGATGCTTGCTGAACATGCAGAAATGCACTTGCCACTCTGGCAGATAAAAAGAAAGCTTCAGACTGTCTCTAAGAAAGAGACTAATTGGGAGAATGCAGGACATCCCTGCCTAAATAAAAAGAAACACAGTATGTTAGTGACAAAGTGAACAATACACTTTGTAATGGCAGCAGAGGTTCACTTCAGGCAGAAGGCTCACGAACCATCCTTTAAAGCGGGGAGGGTTTGAGCTAGATCACAGGGGCTCGGAAGACTGTATAAACAGAGAAAAGGAGGCATGATATATAAAATTAAGAAGCTTTCAGGATACAGGGCTAGACTTTAGCTCAAAGATGTTGATGGGAGAATGAAAAAATGAAGATAGTGTAATTATCAAAAACACGACGTACAGATGGGCAGAGCATTGTCTCTGTAAATGACACCCCCATCAATTGTGCTGGACGTAAGCTGCCTTATCCACAGAGCAACAATGACAATAAGAAAGAAATATCGAAGGCCACTGAGGATTTTATCTAGGGTGGCTGAAAAAATAAAATTGGAACTCGAGCTAGGACAAAATTTAGGAATTATTTTCTTTGGAAAGTGAATGTACACAATGCAAAAATGCAGAAGGCCCAAAGACTTATGTACGGCTAAGATCTAAGGAGGAAGAAAAACCCACCAAACGGATGGGTAGAGAAGCAAGGGACCTCAAGAGTCTGTAACTGTGGACGAACGGAATGGTACCATAACACAGAATACTCTTTTTTCCCCCCCGGATCAGTCTAACCACAGAATTATGACTAGGTAGGGGGTAAATTGTGAAAACATCTGTTCTTACATCAATCTTACGCTATTTTTCTCTGTACTTTCTATGTCCTAAGATACAAGACATACCATGTTGTCCAAATGTTGGAATTTAGTACCTAGGTGACCATGCTTCAATTTCCTCTAGTTAATAAAAATTTCAAGTTGCAAAGTGAAATGTATTGTGAAAAGAGCACTCTTCAACAGATAAAATGCTAATCAGGTGATCTTTAGTGAGCTTTGGCAGTTTGTGGTTTTCAAGAGATTTGTCCATTTCATCTAAGTTGTCAAATTTATTGCCATAAAATTGTTCAGAATGTTCTTTTATTATCCTTTGTAGTGTTTGTAGAATCTGTTGCTAGTAACTTGTGTCTTCTCTTTTGCTTTCCTGGTCAGTCTGCTTAGAAGTCCTATTAGGTACATCAATGTTTATTATCTTGAAGTGTTTTTCATTTGTTTGATCTACTCTTTCTCCTCTTTCCTTTTTTTCCTGCTTCTTTCAGGTTGAATACTTTTTATGGTTCTATTTTATTTCCTTTGTTGGCTTATTAGCTGTAACTCTGTTTTGCTATTTTAGCAGTTATGTTAGTGTTGCTTTAACTTATCACAGTCCGCTTTCAAATGGTATTACACACTTCACATTTAGTTTAAGTGCCTTACAATGGTATAATACCATTGCTTCCCTCCTGTCTTATATTTGATTATTGTCACACATTTCTACTTTACATGTTACACACTCCATAACACGTTATTATTTTTGCTTAAACCATGAGTTATACTTTAGAGAAATTTAAACAAGAAAAAAGCCTTATTCCTTTACCCATAAAGTTACCGTTTGCAATATTCTATATTCCTCTGTGTGGAACAGAATCCTGTTTCTTTCAAGGATTATTTTCCTTCAGCCAGAGGTTTTCCTTTAACATTTTTAGTAATTCATATCTGCTAGTGATGAATTCCTTCAGGTTTTGTATGTCTATCAGTATTTTTAAAAAATATTTTATTTATTTATTTGACAGAGAGAGAGAGAGAGGCAGGCAGAGGGAGAAGCAGGCTCCCCACAGGGCAGAGAGCCTGATGTGGGACTCAATTCCAGGACTCCGGGATCATGACCTGAGCCAAAGCCAGACGCTTCACCAACTGAGCCACCCAGGCGCCTTGTCTGTAAGTATTTTGCCTTACTTTTGTAAAGAAAGTTTTGTGATTTTTTCCCCCACTGTTCTACTATCTTATTGCTTGCGTTGTTTTTAAGCAGAAATCTATACGACTTTGTCCTGCTATAGATATTGCATCTTTTTTTCTTTAACGACTTTTAAGATTTTCTTTTTATCACTGGTTTTGAACAGTTTGATTATGACATGCCTGGGTGTAGTTTTCTTCATATGTCTTTTGTTTGGAATTCACCAAATTTCTGGGATCTGTGGGTTTAGAGTTTTCATCAAATTTGGGAAAACATCAGCTATTATTTCTTCAAATTTTTTTTCTGCCTTTCCCACTTGCCTCTTCTTCAAGGACCCCAATTACATATGCAGGAGCCCTTTTAACATATTATAAAACTTGTTACTCCTTTCTTTTTTAAAGTTCTTTTTTCTCTTTGCATTTTAATTTTGAATGGTTTCAACCGCTGTGTCTGCAAGTTCATTAATCTTTTCTTCTGCAATGTCTCATCTGACATTAATCCCATTCAATATATTTCATTTTTGAGATAATTGTATTTTTCTTATTTTTATTATTTTCATCACAATAAGCATACTTTTTAATCTCATCCCCTATTTCACCCATTCCCCTATTCACCGCTCCTCTGGTAACCATCAGGTTGTTTTCTATAGTTAAGAGTCTGTTTCTTGGGGGCGCCTGGGTGGCTCAGTTGGTTGAGCGGCTGCCTTCTGCTCAGGTCATGATCCCGGAGTCCTG
The DNA here is from genome assembly GCA_028533885.1 of Nasua narica. Lineage (NCBI taxonomy): Eukaryota > Metazoa > Chordata > Mammalia > Carnivora > Procyonidae > Nasua > Nasua narica. The sequence goes on along the minus strand of JAPYYJ010002737.1, from coordinate 116 downwards.
GGATCGAGTCCCGCATCGGGCTCCCAGCTCCGCTGAGAGTCTGCTTCTCCCTCTGACCTTCTCCCCACTCATGCTCTCTCTCTCTCTCAAATTCTCAAAAAAAAAAAAAAAAAAAA
>JAPYYJ010002736.1:0-12387 GCA_028533885.1 Nasua narica | reverse complement strand
TCTGAAGGTTTTACGATGCATTGTTATCATTAACCAGTCTTTTACTATTAAACTTAAATGGCCAATTGACACAAACAGTTCTGAGACCGTTCTTCCACCACTGATTAAGACTGGGGTGGCAGGTATTGGGGATAATATTCATTTAGCCTTCTGAGCTTTCTGGGCAGACTTGGTGACCTTGCCAGCTCCAGCTGCCTTCAGAATGACTAGGCACCCAGTTTTACACACAGATTTCCACAAAATGCTATAATAATTTTAGTCATGTAAATGTCCAGTATTTCCTAATTATTCAAGCTCCATTATCCTATTGAGATGATATGACTTCTGTAGGAATATTCCTTTAAGCTCACCATTGGCGCAGATTATACGCTTTTAGGCCACGGCAATAAACACATTGCAGCAGGGAGCACTCTTGCCTCACACAAACAGGTATGTGGCCTTGGAGCCCAGCCTAATAGGAACATATGACTCCCTCAGCGGGGCTCTAAACTTATTTAGTGTTGTTTCCTGGCCAGGTGAACTGCAACTGTATGATAATACCAAATTCCTTCCCCCCTCCCCGCCTTATTTATTTATTTATTTATTTATTTATTTATTTATTTTAGAGAGAGAGAGAGCTCACGCGTGCACACGAATGGGAGGGAGGGACAGAGGGACAGAGAGAATCCTCAAGCCGATTCCCCACTGAGTGCAGCAGGTTAACTTGGGGCTCCTGGTGGCTCAGTTGGTTAAGCGTTGGATCTTAGTGTCCACTCAGGTTATGATCTTGCGAATGTGGGATTGAGTCCCATGTGGGGCTCTGTGCTCAGCAGGGAGTCTCCTTGGGGATTCTCTCCCTCTGCCCTTCCCCCCAACTCACACGTCTGTTCTCTCTCTCTCAAATAAATAAATAAATGCTTTTTAAAAAGAGGCTAACTTAACTGGTGAATGTTGTGTGTGTTCTGACTGCCCTACTGACCAGCCATTCCCCCATCTCTCTCCCTCTCCTCAGGCCTCCTTACTTCCTAAGACACAACAATATCGAAATTAGCCCAATTAGTAACCCCACAACGGCCTCTAAGTGTTCAAGTGAAGAGTTGCATATCTCTCACTTTGAATCCAAAGCTCAAAACGATTAAGCTTGGTGAGGAAGGCATGTTAAAAACTGAGACAATGCAAAAGCTAGGCCTCTCACACCGAACAGTTAGTTGGCCAAGTTGTGAATGCAAAGGAAAAGTGTTTGAAAGGAATTAAAGGTGCTACTCCAGAGAACACATGAATGATAAAAAAGTGAAACAACTTTATTGCTGATGTGGAGAACATTTTAGCGATCTGGACAGAATTTCAAACCAGCCACAATATTCACTTAAGCCAAAGCCTCATCCAGAGCAAGGCCCTAACTCTCTTCAAGTCTATGAAGACAGAGGTGAGGAAGCTGCAGAAGAGAAGTCTGAACCTAGCAGAGGTTGGTTCGTGAGGTTTAAGGAAAGAAGCCATTTCCATAACACAAAAATGTGAGGTGAAGCAGCAAATGCTAACGTGGAAGCTGCAGCAAGTGATCCAGAAGATCTAACCAAGGTCATTCATGATGGGGGCTGTGCGGAAGAGATTTTCAATGAAGATGAAACAGTCCTCTACTGGAAGAAGATGCCACTAGGACTTTCATCGCTAGAGAGGAAAAGTCAATGCCCAGCTTCAAAGGACAGGTTGACTTGCTTATCAGGGGCTAATGTAACTGGTGACTCCAAAGAGAAGCCAATGCTCATTGAACATTCCAAAAATTCCAGGCCCCTAAAGAATTATGCTAGATCCACTCTGATCCCCTAAAGAATTATGCTAGATCCACTCTGTCTATAAATGGGACAACAGAGTGTGGAAGATAGCACGTCTGTCTACAGCATGGTTTACTGGATGTTTTAAGCCCACTGTTGAGATCTGCTCAGAAAGAAAAGATACCTTTCAAAATATGACTGCTCATCGACAAAGCACCTGGTCACCCAAGAGCTCTCATGGAGATGTACAAGACTCATGTTTTCTTGGCTGCTAACACAACATCGATCCTGCAGCCTGTGGATCAAGGAGTAATTCTGACTTTAAAGTCTTGTTATTTATGAAATGCATTTTGTAAGACTATGGCTGACATAGATGGCGAGCCCTCTGATGGATGGGAGCAAAGTCAATTGAGACCCTCCTGAAAAGGATTTACCAGTCTAGATGCCATTGAGAACATTTATGATTCATGAGAAGAAATCAGAATGTCAACAGCATCAGGAGTTTGGAAAAAGCTGATTCCAACCCTCATGGATGACTGTGAGGAGTTCAAAACTTTGGAGGAAATCACTGCAAATGTGGTGGAAACAGCACAAGAACTAGAATTATTAGAAGTGGAGCCTGAAAATGGGACTGGATTGCTGCAATCTTGTGACATAACTTGGACAGATAAGAAATTGTTCCTCACAGACGAGCAAAGAAAGTGTTTTCTTGCAATGGGATATACTGGTCAGGATGTTGTGAGGACTGTGACAAGAATGACAAGAAATTACAAGAGAGGATTCAGAATGTTACATAAACTTAGGTGATAAAGCAGCAGCAGGGTCAGGAAGAATTGACTCCAATTTTGAAAAGAAATTCTACTGTGGGTAAAATGCTATCAAATAGCTTTCATGCTACAGAGAAATTATTTGTGAAAGGAAGAGTCCACCGATGTGGTAAACTTCACTTTTTTTTTTTTAAGATTTTATTTATCTCTTTGACAGAGAGAGAGAGTTCACAAGCAGGCAGAGAGGCAGGCAGAGAGAGAGGGGGAAGCAGGCTCCCCGCCAAGCAGAGAGCCCGATGCGGGGCTTGATCCCAGGACCCCGAGATCATGACCTGAGCCAAAGGCAGAGGCTTTAACCCACCGAGCCATACAGGCGCCCCTTCGCTGTCTTATTTTAAGAAATTGCCACGGCCACCCCAGCCTTCGGCTAGCCACCACATTGGCTAGCAGCCATAACCTCCAGGCAAGACCCTCTATTGGCAGAAAGATGATGACTCACTGAAAACTCAGATGATAGTTAACATTTTTTAGCACTAAAGTTTTTTTTTTAATTATTATTTATTTATGAGAGAGAGAGAACACAAGTTGGGGAAGGGACAGAGGGAGAGGGAGAAGCAGACTCTCCATTGAGCAGGGAGTCCAACCTGGAGCTTGATCCCGGGTCTCTAAGATCATGACCTGAGCCAAAGGCAGAGGCTTAACCCACTAAGCCACCCAAGTGGCCCAGCAATAAACTATTTTTTAAATTAAGGCATATACATCATTTTTCTAGACATAACAGTAGTGCATACTTAATAGACTGCCGTAGAGTGGATGCATATGCACTGGGCAACCAAAAAATTTCATTTGACTTGCTTTAGTGTTATAGTCCCTTTATTGCACTGGTCTGCAAACCTGCAATAACGCTGAGATACACCTGCACAGAGGACACATGGGTAGTAGAGGGTCCACACACAGGGGCTGGCTTAGCTGTGATGGCAGGCATTTTGCATTATCTTTAAAAATATGCCTCAGAGGGGTGCCTGGGTGGCTTAGTGGGTTAAACCTCTGCCTTCAGCTCAGGTCATGATCTCAGGGTCCTGGGATCGAGCCCCGCATCGGGCTCTCTGCTCAGCAAGGAGCCTGCTTCCCCCTCTCTCTCTGCCTGCCTCTCCGTCTACTTGTGATCTCTCTGTCAAATAAATAAATAAAATCTTTAAAAAAAAAAAACAATATGCCTCAGAACACACAGCTAGTTAAAAGTAAAGAGACAGAATTTGAATCCAGGAGTGCTAGGTTTTAAAATCTTCATACCACATTGGGCAGTTTCGCGTTTCTCACTCACTATGAGTGATAGGCAAAAGATAATGTGGCCTGAGCAAATTCATGACTTTTTTTTTCCCTGCGAACTGAACAAACTAAGCTAAATATCAGGATTTCGAAGATAACACCATAGACCTTTCTGTGGTTAAATCGACAGACAGACAGTTCCTACCAAGTACAGCTTCCCTGCATTATCAGAATGGGAACTCCACAAAGCTGTGGTCACTGGCAGCGGCAACACTGGTGGAGAGGGATGACAATGGTGACCGAGAACTTGAAACTCCCTTCTTCTCTTCAGTACCCAAAGCTTTTTCCAAAAAGGGGACCTCAGGAAAGCCATCCCAAGGTCACCCACCCCAAAGCCCTGTCTGTGACCTGCCAGGAAATTCACCAGAGTACTTTTGTGGAGAAATATTATGTAAATCTTCTCCCTCCAATTCAGCTAAAACAAAATCTTAGGTTTAGCTGCTGGCTTTTCAAATTTTTCTTTGACGAGCTTAAGCCAAAGGGACTGCTTCTGACCAACAATTTGCAGCAGCATAATCACTGGTTACTGAAATCCTGAAAAGTCCATGCAGCCCCTAAATTATAGTCTGCTTTGAAAATGAATAGCTGTATTAGAGAAATACACAAAGGCTGAGGGTAGTTTGCTTCTAGATTTTTGTCTCCAACTCTAAGATTGTGATATAGTCAAAACTAGGAAGTGATAGGTAGAAAGGAACAGATTGTGATAAAATTCTCATTCTATGTTTTCTGAAAAGAGTGTTTTTCTCCCCCCCTTTAAAAAAATTTTTATTTTTTTGAGAAAGAGAGTGAGAGAGGAAGATCACAAGCAGCGGAGAGGGGTAGAGGGAGAAGCAGACTCCCTGCTGAGCAGGAAGCCTGATGTGGGGCTTGATCCCAGGACCCTAGGAACATGACCCAAGACAGAGGCAGACGCTTAACTGATTGAGCCACCCATGCGCCCTCTTTTCCCTTTCTTTAGAGGTCACCTCGTTAACTCCCTTTCCATATTAACAGTGTGTCTCAACTGTTTGCTCTGTTTTGTAAGTCAAAATTTTTTTTCTATCAGAAATAGCAAGCATGGAAACTTTTAAAAAAGAATGTATCAGGACTAAGATTTGAGAAAGAGTAAAAATAGATCAGTTTAGGCTTCACCAGAGAGTATGTTTTAAAATACACATATAGTATGTAATATGTTACAGAATAGCAGCAATCTAAGAGTTTCTATATTTGGAAAATTTTTTGATAAAAATCTTGGCACTTAGTAGGAATTACATTTCTAAAAAGAAAAGCTATACTTTTTGCAAATTCTGTTTGAAAACTAACATAGACTTGGGAATATATCCTGGTAGTGGGCATATGATAAAGTTTAACCAGAGGACAATGAATGGTTTGTAAGAAAATCGAGATAGGAGGCTTGTGTCATTGAGGTGGGCTGGTGCAAGTTTAGGGGAAGAATGGACATATATTAAGCTTGCAGAGAAACCATGCTTTCTGCATGGATGTGAGCCCTTTAAAGCAAGAACAGCTTAGGGGAGATAAACCCAGCTCTGTATTCCCAGAAAGAGGGAACCAGAGTTAAGAATATTTTGTAAGAATCAGCGTTAAAGTAGGTAGGGGCTTATTTGGCTATCAAGAGTGCATTTTTCGCTTGTACTACTGGGAGGCCAGACTTTGGGCTCAGATAGAAAGGAATGTGCTTCCCTAGTACCCAAGGGAACTGAGAAAAAGAAATTTAGCAGCTGCTTCAAATTTTCTTAGTAGCAGTCAGGGTATATATCTAAACTAACCAAATAAATAAACGGCTCTGGTCTTGGACTGGCAGTGGAAATAAGCGAACTAGAATGGAAACTAGAAACAATTTGAAATCGTTCTAAGGGACCATGAGTTAAATGGCTTTAAGCAACACATAGGCTTACTTGCTTCCTTTGTACACAATTTGTAAGTAATGATTTGCCTGGACTGGGGAGCTAGTTTACACACCCTACATGGATAGCAGTGAAATGGATCTGGAGTCAAACAGCACAGAGGACATGATCTCAATGACATACCAGGGACAGACTGAGCTCCTCACCCGACTATCCAGGTCCTCAGTAAAGGTTTAGTGAATGTTTGAATGAACCTTACTCCACTCTGGAACCTACTCTGTGAGCTGCCCCTGCAAATGTACCCCCTATTCCTCTCTCAGTCTGGTAGCCATTCCAATGTATTGTCGACAGCAAAACACGGCTCGGTTCTTTCTATTGTAGGCGTATGTATACCCCTTCGCCACGCTGCTTTGCAGCTCCTCCCCTCAGGAGACAGTGTACTTCACCCTCCTTAAAGCTGGACTTGACCACGTGACTTGCTTTGGCTAATGGGACATTAGCAAATAGAATGCAAGCAAAGGCTTGAAGAGCACTAACGCATAAAGGCTTGTCTTCTCCCCGGGATTCTGCCGGCTCCTGCTCAGAGAAAGCCAGGCTAGCCTCCTAGAGGGTGAAAAAGCCCACGGAGAGAGGACCTAGACATCCCAGCCGATCCAGCCTCTTCGGAGGACAGATGGAGCTGAGTCTAACCCTGCATGAAGCAAAACAGACCCAAATTGCTTACCCACGTCATTGTGAGCAAATAATGAAACTCTGCTCTAAGGCACTACATTTGGGGGATGATTTGTTACATGGCAAAAGCTCACACCAGTACCAAAGAGTACATACCAATTACTATCTTTCAAATAGAGAAAGGTTACAAGGCTTTAGCTAAGATGATACGGGGATTCCTTTTTTTTTTTTTAAGACTAAAATCAATTTAATATTTCTTTCTTTTTATATGAATTTATTTTACATTTTATGTATTTATTTATTTTTAAATATTGTATTTATTTACTTGACAAGGAGAGATCACAAGTAGACAGAGAGGTAGGCAGAGAGAGGAGGAAGCAGGCTCCCCACCAAGCAGAGCCTGATGCGGCTGGATCCCAGGACCCTGGGATCATGACCTGAGCCAAAGGCAGGGGCTTTAACCCACTGAGCCACCCAGGCGCCCCAGTGTAGTTTAACGCTTGCTTTAAATTGTATTATTCTTTAAAATGTAAAATAAGGGGAGCCTGGGTGGCTCAGTGGGTTAAGCCTCTGCCTTTGGCTCAGGTCATGATCTCAGGGTCCTGGGATGGAGCCCCACTTGGGGCTCCCTGCTCTTTAGGAAGCCTGCTTCTCCCTTTCCCGCTCCCCCTGCTTGTGTTCCTGCTCTCACGCTCTAGCTCTCTCTCTCTCTGTCAAATAAATAAAGAAAATATTTAAAACAAAACAAAAACAAAAACACCTAGCTACAATTAAGTGATTCACTGAATTAATTTGAATATCCTCAATAATCAGATCTCTCATTTCTTAGGCAACATCTAATACCCTCTTTTACTGATTTATGCAAATTAAACTTATTTTACATTCCAAAAACTAAGCACCTGTAGTCTTTCAAATCTGATTGTTATTCTGTCAACTCTCATCCCTGATAGCCTGTTTTCCTCACGGTTTTGTATTTTCCGACTGTAAGTAAACTGTTGTAAATTTATCTCTTGTGATTCTTTGAAGTCTGTGTTTTAAGTTGGATTCCCTCAGAATGGATTTACGTTTGTTTCTTCCAGGTACCCAAGGACGCACAGGTAGCATGAATTAGTGCCTTCAAACGGTAAGAGGGCCTGCCTGATGCAAGAAACTCAGGGAAATTTCCTACCTACCTGCCTCCAGCCAGAGCAAAGGCCAAAAGAGGTAAGTTCTAGCACTATCTTTTTTTTTTTTTTTTCAGCTGAGAAAGAGAGAGCATGAGAGGGAAGAAGGCCAGAGGGGGAAGCAAGCAGGGAGCCCAATATGGGACTCGATCCTGGGACTCCAGGGTAATGACCTGAAGGCAGTCACTTAACCAACTGAGCCACCCAGGTGCCCAGTTCTAGCACTCTCTTACTTGAAGGGTAGGGTAGCCAGTTAGCAAATAAAAATATAGGACAGCAGTTAAATTTGAATTTCAGAAAACAAGAAATAATTTTTCTGTGTAAGAACAACTGACCCTCGAACAACACGGGTTTGAACCATACAGGTCCACTTAGACGTGGATTGACAATGAATCTTAGAGCACTGAAAAAATTAAATTAAAAAAATACATGGATTGTTTTCAATAAATACAGGACAGTCCTGTAAATGTATTTTCTCTTCCTTATGGCTAAGTAACATTTTCTCTTCTCTAGCTTACTTTATTATAAGAATACAGTGTATCATATATGTAGCATGGAAAATATGTGTTAACCGACTATCTATGTAATGTTTATGTCATCAGTAAGGCTTCTGGTCAACAATAGGCTAATAGAAATTAGGTTTTGGTAAATTTTTGATGACATGTGGGGTCGGCATCCCTAACACCCACAGGTGTTCAAGGGTCAACTGTATATCCTTTTTCTAGAAATGGATCATTTTGCAGTTCATCCACTACAAGGTCTCCTTTGAGGTTTTTCACTCAACACGGGGTCTCTGACCCGACTCTAGCTGTCGCACTCCTCTGGTCCACAGAAATCAGCAAATACTTTCAAGACAGATTTAGTGTGTGCTTGCTTTCCTTTCTTTCCTTCCTTCTTTCCTTTTTTCCCTTCCTTTCTTCTTTCCTCCTGAGGATTTCCCTTAATTTCCAATTGAGCTTTGCTCTGAATAGCAGTAGGGGAAAAGTTACTTGTTGCCTGAGCTTTTTGTGTTGAGTGGTGCCTAAGGGCTTTGTTTAAAGTCCACACTTAGCACAAAGCAAGACTGTATGTCCTCTTTATCTTGCCAATTTGGAACAGCTCATGCCTAGGAAAAGAATGAATTCTTAAAAAGTAAATCCAAATTCCATTCAAGGGTTTTGGAAATGAAGAAAAATACACAATTTAAATCATCACCAAGCTCCTTATTTTAATGTATATGTTTCTATGTTTAAAGAATCTTCTTGGCCAGGAAGTTAAGTTTCAAAGCATTTCAATTTTTCAGTTAAGAAAACACGCATATGAGAAAATGCAGGTGGTTTTATGAAAGACAAACTTACGAGAAGAACTCAAGAACTGAAATGTATATCACGATGAGTACAATAAAAATTGGAATATAAAAGTCACTGTCTTTCAGAACTTTGAAAGTATGGGTTCTATGCCTTCTAAACTATTGTTTGTTTTGTTTTCTTTATATCAGAACGCTTCCAAGAGTTGTTTGTCACTCTTGTAAAATTTCAGGAGGAATGTCAGTCTTATTAAAATTTATTCTGCTGGGCCCATGATGGCCCTATCAATCTCAGCTTGGAGAGATTTTCTCTATTGTATCTTTAGTTACTAACTCTGTTCCCTTTTTTTTTCTTTTCTTTCCTAGAATTGCATTAGACTTCTTGGATTGATCTTACATGACTCTTAACTTGTTAGTCATATTTTCTTTCACTTTTTTTATCTGTCTGCAAGCTTATCTTGACTTGTCTTCTTAATCCATAAATATGATCTAAATAAAAAGAAATTCACTTCAGAGGTATCCAAATTCTCACTTAATAGTTCACATTTCTCTTGTCACAATTAAGATACATTAACTGAAATAGAGCCTGCATCATTAATATACACTTTGTAACAATTTTCCTAAATTCTATAAAAAGTTTACCTATCAAGAAACAATGATCCAAAGAGGCTGGATGATTGTGAATATTCATGTTATCAATAACTCATAAAAAAAGTAACCAGTGGCAGAGTAGTATTAAAATATATGGACTCTGAATTGAGTCTAAATGAGTCCGCAGTGGTTAAATAATCTTATCAGTCTACTTCAAAATGGAAACATCCACTTCTAACAAATATATTTTACTTTTCTATATAGCAGTAGCAGTTATGGAATTTTTTTTTTTAAGATTTTATTTACTTATTTGACAGATTGAGAGAGAGAGACTACAAGCAGGGGAAGCGGCAAGCAGAGGGCGAGGGAGAGGCAGTCTCCCTGCTGAGCAAGGAGCCCGATGTGGGACTCTATCCCAGGATCCTGGGATTATGACCTGAGCGGAAGGCAGCTGCTCGACCTACTGAGCCATCCAGGCGTCCCGCAGTTACTGAATTTTTAAAAATGATTTTATTTATTTATTTGAGAAAGAGAGCGCATGCACTCGGGCACAAGAGCAGGGAGAGGGGCAGAGGGAGGAGCAGAGGGAGAGGGAGAAGCAGACTCCCCGCTGAGCTCTTCATGGGGCTCAAGGGGGGGATAGAAGGGAGGTGTTAATGGGAGGGCGCTCCACACAGGGCTCTATCCAGGGCTGGATTCCAGGACCCTGAAATCATAACCTGAGCTGAAGGCAGAGGCATAAGTGACTGAGCCACCAGGAGCCCCACAGTTATTGAATTTTTTTAAATATATCTACAAATATACACTATTCTCATTAACCTAGCTCCAAGCGAAAATATCAACCTCTAACAAGTTCCTGCCTTAACAGTAAAGGTTACTATGAAATACATCGACAAACATTGAAAACTGAAAGATACTTATTGCAACCCCTTCATTTTAATAATGAGGAAACTGACTCACAAACATTAAATGATTTGTCTAAGATAACACAGCTAGAAACAGGGTATCTTCATCCCTATCTCATTAAAAACCAATTCGTTGTCTTAATCATCAGCACGACTGGTGGTTGGTGACGGGGAGATGTTGCCTTGGACACAAGCCAAGCTTTGAAGAGCAGCTGCTCCTTTGAGTTAACCATACAATGACCACCTTAACCCTGTAGAGCCCAACTATTACAGACTCCAAGCCTTGGCCTCATGAAGGTTTGACATTAGGGAATGGGACACAGCACAGTAAACTGTTACTGAAAAAGGACTTTGGGCTGTAATAGACACGTGTAAATAAAATCACACTGTAATGCAGCCTTACAATCTCTGTACCAAAACCATGCCTATTTCTTATTTACTTATCTCTCAAAGCCTCCTTCCCTTCGCTGTCTTCTTTCCCCATCAAAATCCCCTTGATAACATTTCAAGATGATTATACCTCCATAATTAATGTTTCACATGGCAGCGGAAGGGGTAAAAGGTGTAGAGCACATAGGCCATGTAATTTCCCCTTCTTCTGGAATTCCATAGACTTAGTCTTAAGCATATAATTTAGTAATTTTCCCTACATATTTAATTTAAGAGTAAGTCAAGAATAAAGCATTCTTTTCCTTTAAAATAAGGATAAGATCACTGCATTATGCATGTCACAATCCATAATTTGTTAAAAAAAAAAACAACACAAAAAACAAAAACAAAAAACAAACTTGAAGAAAAACAAAAAGCATTAAACTAACCAAACATTTATAAGACCAGAAGTACCTTTCCCTATGAATCTTGCTAAATAGAGGATTAAATACCTTTAAAGGAATAATCTAGAAATGCCTCTAACTATGAAATTTACCAGGTAAAGGTGTATGTCCCTATAAAGCAATAAGAAAATAGCAGAACAGTAATCTCTAATACTGTTTTCTTTTTCTAAGATATACTTTGTTCTAAATATGCAACCGTCTTGATATAGTGTTCACTTCAGGCTTTGATTGTGCATGGCAGTGGCGGGCAAAACAGCAATAATCTCAGAGGGCTGTTCATTTTCATCATGTCGTCAAAAAGGTAATGGAAACTGAGGATTTCTCGGTGGTATTGATGACATGTGAGTACAGCCAATTTGCAGTTATTCTGGGATCCTATTTTAGGCCCGTGTTGATAATAGAGTCCCCACTGTGTTATTTCTTTAACAATCTCTTAAATGTTTGATAAATTGATATTCAACTTTGGTGTTTTTTTGTGCAATTTTTGTTTGTGAAATTTTTATTTGTTTGTGAAATTTTTATTTGTTTGTGAAATTTTTTTCTCTCATAATGTCATTTAATGAGTAATGATTACTATTCTTTTTTTTAAAATTTTTATTGACATATAATGTGTTATTTGCCCCAGGGTACATGTCTGTGAATCATCAGGCTTACACATTTCACGGCATTTGCCATAGCACATACCCTCCCCAATGTCCATAACCCTACCCCCCACCCCCACCTCCCAGCTACCCTTATTTTGTTTTGTTAGTTTAGGACTCTCTTATGGTTTGTCTCCTTCCCCATCCCATCTTGTTTCGTTTCTCTTCCCCATCCCCCACGACCCCCTGCCCTGCCTCTCAAATCATGAGCGATCACGTGATAATTGTCTTTCTCTGACTGACTTATTTCGCTTAGCATAATACCCTCTAGTTCCATCCACATTGTTGCAAATGGCAAGATTTCGTTTCTCTTGATGGCTGCAGAGTATTCCATTGTATATATATACTACATCTTCTTTATCCATTCATCTGTTGATGGACATCTAGGTTCTTTCCATAGTTTGGCTATTGTGGACATTGCTGCTATAAACATTCGGGTGCATGCGACCCTTTGGATCACTACATTTGTATCTTGAGGGTAAATACCCAGTAGTGTAATTGCTGGGTCATAGGGTAGCTCTATTTTCAACATTTTGAGGAACCTCCATACAGTTTTCCAGAGTGGTTGGACCAGCTTGCATTCCCACCAACAGTGTAGGAGGGTTC
>JAPYYJ010002735.1:0-12388 GCA_028533885.1 Nasua narica | reverse complement strand
AATTGTGATTTTTTTGGGGGGGGGGATATTACACCAATACCTGAAAACTGGTAGCCTCTTAAAGTTTAGTTGCAATGTGGAATCTGAAATTGTATCAGAGAATTTTCACATACTGTTTGTGAAGTTAGGGGGCACAGTCCACAAGATTACCCTCATTTTTGACACCAGTTGCAAATTTCAAGGGGTTCCTCATATCACCCTCAAGTTTCGTAATTCACAAAAAGGACACAGAACTCACTGAATGCTTTTACTTATTTTTTTAAAAGATTATTTATGAGAGAGAGAGAGAGAGCAAGAGCAGGAGAGGGAGAAAGAATCCCAAACAGGCTCTACACTGAGTGGGGAGCCCAACTGGAGTCTTGATCTCAAGACCCTCAGGTCCTGACCTGAGCTGAAACTAAGAGTCAGGTGCTTAACTGACTGTACCACCTAGGCGCCCCCACAGAATGAATGCATGTAGACTTACGGTTATGCTTTATTACGATGAAAGGATACAGATTAAAACTAGCCAAGGGGGGGCACCTGGGTGGCTTAGTGGGTTAAAGCCTCTGCCTTCTGCCCAGGTCATGGTCTCAGGGTCCTGGAATCGAGCCCCGCGTCAGCCTCTCTGCTCAGCGGGGAGCCTGCTTCCCCCCTCTCTCTGCCTGCCTCTCTGCCTCCTTGTGATCTCTCTCTCTCTCTCTCTCTCTGTGTCAAATAAATAAATAAAATCTAAACAAACAAACAAAGACTTTGAAAAGAGTAGTCTAAAAAAAAAAAAAAAACTAGCCAAGGGAAGAGACACATAGGACAGAGTTCCAGACACAGAGTTTCAGTTGTCTTCTCCCCATGGAGTGACGGACACTTATTTTCTGGCAATGATATGTGACAGTTTGCATAGAGTATTGTCAACCAGGGAAGCTTAACTGAGCCTTGGTGTCCAGAAATTTTATTGGGGCTCCATAGTTGATTGCTTGACTGGTCAACCTTTCATCTCTAGCCACTCCAAGGAAAAGCCCACACTTGTAGTCTAGTCCTTTGTGGGTTATAGAGCACATATTATGTGGCCAATGATAAAGACAGAATTAATCAGGACATTCCAAGGGTCTAGAGATTATCTCCCACAGCCAAGGGCCAAGGCCAGACCTCTCTCTAGGTAGGATTAATTATCTGCTATATACACTGTTACTTTAAAATCCATTAGTCTATCTTTGTACTTTGAATGGATCTTTTAACCTATGCATGATTCTAGAATGTTATGAATTGGCCATTTGGAAATACTAATTGACTGAATTTATGCATATCTTTCAAATGGTGATACATTTCTAAGTATTAGGAAGCTGTCAGGGTCATGGTGGTAGATAGAAGTTTTTCAGCATTCTGATTTTCATTTGAAATCTTGCATTTTACCATTAGCAACAAATACTGTTTTCCTTGAAGTAACAGATTTATTTTGTTCATTTTTTTTAGAAGATCTCTGCCGAATAACCATAGTCTTAGTTTTTCTTTAAAGTAAAAATGGGGGTTAGATAAGCTTTTTTTTTTTTTTTTTAAGTAGGCTCCATGTTCAGTATGGGGCTTGAACTCTCAAACCCTGAAATCAGGAGTCACATATATACTCTACCAACTGAATACCCAGGAGCTCCTAAATGCTGTTTAGATAAAAGAGCGTCTGATTCAACCCACAATGCAAGCAATCACAGAGGTGCTTTTCCTTGTGACATCAGACTTCAGAAGCAGACGGGCTTCGGAAATACTTTCCACTCTGTCACAGAATATTTTATTTATTTTTTAAAGATTGTATTTGCGAACAAGAGCACAGGAGTGAGTGCAAGTGCGGGGAGGAGCAGAAGGGGAGGAAGAGGGAACGAATCTCCAGCAGACTCTGCTGAGTGCAGAGCCTCCCAGAGGTGGATCTCTCAACCCCGAAATCCCCGCCTACGCCTCACCACCCAAACTGAAACCAAGTTGGTGCCTCAACCAACTGAGCCATCTAAGCACCGCTTCACAGACTATTTTAAAAACTGTACTCAAGGGTTGAGGTTTAATAAACCAATGTTTTTACTACTTCATGAAGGACATTTTATTTTATTTACTTTTTCATTAAGGACATTTTGGTTTTTAGATTTTATTTAGAGAGAAAGAGAACATGAGTGAAAGGGAGGGGCCGAGGGAGAAGGGGAGAGAGACCGCCAAGCAGACTCCATGCTGAGTGTGGAGCCCGACTGGGAGCTCAATCCCAGGACCCTGAGATCATGACCTGAGCCAAAATCAAGAGTCAGGTGCTTAACCAGCTGAGCCACCTGGGCGCCCTGATCATAAAGGGCATTCTCGAGTGAAACTGGCTTTTTTAAAAAAAAATTATGTGTCTGACAAATAAGCACAGTGACTATCAGTCTAGTTTGGTGCCAGTTGCCTTGAATTGTGCAAAGGTACCATCAATTTTATCTGCCAGTGCTTCTATATGTCATCAGAGGAAATACCAGCATAATAAAGGCAAATAACATCAGTGTTATGAAGAGTTTTGACCTTGGAATCCCCCTTGAAAAGGTTTCAGGGGTGCCTTGGTGGCTCATTTGGTTAAGTGACCAACTCTTGATTTCTGCTCAGGGTGGTGAGATGGAGCCCAGCATCCCAGTCAGCATCCGGGCTCTGCACTCAGCATGGAGTCTGCCTGAGATTCTTTCTCCCTCCCACATCCCCTCCCACTGCTCGTGCACATTCTCACGTGCACACGCATGCTCAATAAATGAATAAAATAAATAAGTAAACAAACAAATATCTTTAAAAGAAAGAAAAGGTTTCAGGATCTTTGGGCCACACTTTGAAAAATCACTTTTCTAAATGCAAGATGATTATTTTTGTGCAGGGTGATATGAGAATAAATAATCTTTGCTCTTCCATTCTGTTTTTATTTCCCTGACATGGATGAAATAATAGACTTTTAGACTAAGTCTTTATTTTAGCTTTACTCTTTAAAAGAACAGTAAGTCAGAAACCAGGTTTAAGTTAACAAATAAATTGGTCATTCTTATATTTACTCTTATGACAATCAGATAAATCTATTATTTTTCTAGTTTTTCTAGATTTTTCTAGAAAATAGAGAAAATAGAAAATATTTTCTAGAAAATAGTTTTCTGATTTCTAAAACTATTTTCTAGTTTTCTGTAGTTTTCTAGCTAACTTTGTGCTTTCATTAGAAGCTATTAAATCTTTAATAGACTAAACTAATTCATACATGTTTTTGAAATATAAGTCTTTCAAACCAGGAAACAAAGTTTAACTTACACTTTCAAGTTAAAAACCTCTCTAAGGGGCGCCTGGGTGGCTCAGTTGGTTGAGCAACTGCCTCCGGCTCAGGTCATGATCCTTGAGTTCCGGGATCGAGTCCCACATCGGGCTCCCAGCTCCACGGGGAGTCTGCTTCTGCCTCTGGCCTTCTCTCCTCTCATGCTCTCACTTTCTCTGTCTCTCAAATAAATAAATAAAATCTTAAAAAAAACAAAACAAAACAACCTCTCTAAGGTAATAAGGTGTAATTTATCTTTTTTTTTTTTTTTAAGATTTTATTTATTTGTCAGAGAGCATGAGCAGTGGGGGGAGGAATAGAGGGAAAAGCAGGCTCTCCACTGAGCAGGGAGCCTGATATGGGGCTCCATCTCAGGATCATGACCTGAGCCGAAGGCAGACGCTTAACCGACTGAGCCACCCAGGCGCCCCTAATTTATCTTAAAAGAAAGTTCTTCATAGTTGAGGCGCCAAACCAAGAGAGTGCATGAATTTAATTCTTGTCTCTTGTTGAGAAAAACAACTGATTTTCTTTTGAAAACTAAAACTTTGGCATATTCCCTTCTTTTTAGTATCTAAGCATGGTTGCCTTCTAAGTTTACATTTAATAATAATTGAATTATTTGGAAGATCACCCTCAAGTGATAAAATTTAAGAGTATAGCCATCTCTTTTGAGTAATGCCATTGATCTCATTATTAGGATGGATGGTATTTTTGGCATAAAATCTATAGTTTGGATAGTTCTATGTAAAAACATGAAAAATAATAGCTAATTTATCAAGTTCCATTTTATAAATGTGAAATATATTTTGTTCTTATTTTGAAGTTCTTTGAACTGCTAATTAAATTTTTTTGTTCTACCTCTATATTTCAATCTCTGGATAGACCCTTCTCTTATCCCTCCATGAAGTTTTTTTGTGTTTGGGAGGCAATAATTCTGTTGGGAGTTAATTGAGTGGGAAGATGCCATAGTATTTGCAAATTCCTAATAAGTAGTATTCCAGTTAAATGTTCTGCTCTTTAGTCCATCTTTTGCTTCTTGAATTGCATGCACCTATTGCATTTTCTTGAGTCTGCAGCATTGCAAAATAAATTACACAATGTGGTTTTTCTCTCTCCATAGCAAGTTTTGAAATAAATGTGTGGCATATAAAATGTTTGAGTTGGATAGTAGCTGGGACATAATAAATCAATAAATATTTGTTGAGGGACACCTGGGTAGCACAGTCAGTTGGACATCTGATTCTTGGTGGCTCAGATCATGATCTCAGGGTCATGGGATCGAGCCTCACATCAGGCTCTATGTTTGGCACGGAATCTGCTTGAGATTCTCTCTCCTTCTCTCCCTGTCCTTCCCGAAGGCTCATGATCTCTTGCTCAAATAGATAAATAGATCTTAAAAGAAAAATAATTATTGAAAAAAATGAATGAAAATTATAAGTTGACCACAAGTTAATGATTTTCATTTCTATTTAACAATATTTATTCAGTTTCTGCTATGCTCATCTCTTGTTAGTCACTAAACCTTAAAATTTAAAGATATTAATCCCATTTTTCATTCATTCAGCAAATATATGGTGTGTTTCTTCTTTGTATTTGGCACATTACATTTTAGAAATTTGATAGTTTTCTCTCTAAAAACTTGATTTTATGACATAGTAATCAACTTTTTACTTTCTTTTTTTTTGAGATTAAATTTTTATTGGTACACATTTGTTATATAGTGTTTTTTTAGATAGAATATTTTCAAATTTTCCATTAACAGCTAAACTTTTTCAAGTCATTGGGATGGGTTAAGGAGGACTGGAAAGGGAAAATAAAATTGAGTTTCATTTCTGTTTGAGGAAAGCTTTTTTTATTCTTTATTGAGTTTAGGGAATTCTAGATAGAGCAAATAATTAAAGAGAACATTGAGAACAAAGGGGTACCCCCATGTAATGCCATTCTTGCATCAGGATCCAAGAAGAAAGAACCCTCAAGTATAGTTGAACGAAATTAGTTAAAAGAAAAATCTCAGTGCACACTCAGGAGAATGCTCTAACTGGAGCTAAACTCCAGTATTACATCAGATTTTTTTCTTTATAATCAAATTCCTTTAATACAAGGAATGTGTAAATGTTCCTAGGATATTTTTTTTAAGTTAGGAATTATTAATCCTAATTGATTATTAGAATCCCTTAGAAGAGTTTTTTCCTCCCATGTTGATTTATCTATCCATTTATTTAATATTTATTTATTTATTTAAGTAATCTCTCCATCTAACATGGGGCTTGAACTCATGACCCCGAGATCAAGAGTCACACACTCCTCCAACTAAGGCAGTCCGGCACCCCTATTTTTATAATTTTTATCAAATAACACACCAAGTTTATATAGTCAAACAACTGAAAAGCTTATAAACAGAAGTAAGTCTCACCTGCCTCACCATCCTCCATCCTTTGGCTCAGAGAGAACCATTTCTAGTATTTCTTTTATATTTTCTACCATATTTCTATGTGAAAGTCTTAAACTCGTGATTAAACATTATTTCCTCTTTGATAGTTGTAGGTTAGTTATATAGTTAGTTTTATACGTTCTCTCTGCTCTCCATTTTCACAATGTCATAACATTATATCTTACTACATTTTTAAGCCAGTGAGTTAATATTCGGTAGTCAGAACACCAAGCCACATCTAATTTAGAGGTAGAATACCCCACAGATTGAGTTAGGTGTCCTTTCTTTTTGTATTCGTAAAATCCCAAGACCTTTACCTTGCTCTTTATTTTTTCTACCTTGCTCTTTAAGTGGCAGACTATTAACAATTGCCTACTTACTGCACTTCCTCACTAGAGAAGAGTTCATCGATGACGAGTGCTCTTTGCTTCCTGTTTATTGTTATATACTTCAGTGCCTGGCACAGAGTAGGCATGTAATGAAGATATTTTGTTATTGAAGTCCTTCAGCTAGCATTTAAGATTGCCTCTTTCTTCTGTCTAGGTCCTCACATCATCTCTCTGGAAAACTCACTACTTTCAAGCCTTGTTTAGATATTATATCCTTAGTGAAGTCTTGCTGGACCTCATGAGTTAAAGTAATAGATCTGACATTTTCGTTCCCAGAGTTAGCATTATAGTACATTGTAATGGTTAGGAGCTTGGAGTCTGGAATCTGTCCTGGCTTCGTCACCTCCAGCTACTTAAAAGTTTGGGCAGGCTAGTTAATTTCTTTAGACTTCAGTTTCCCCATATGTAAAATGGAAACGATTGAGTTAGTAGAGGGTTTAAAACACACACATGCATGTGAAGCCCTTACTTAGCACGGTACTTGACACAAGAGTAACTGCTCCTAAATGTTCACTGTTATTAACGCTAACACTCTAACTCGTAGATGGTTATTGATGTACTTGGCTCTCTGGCTGAACTGAGTCTCTCAAGGTCGTTGAACAGTCTTGTTTAATAATCATAGCTCCACTTTCTAGCACAGTGCCTGGCCCAAAACTATATGAGTTGTTGCTAATGTACATAAAATAAGTGAATATTAGTTTATTTCTTCTGATTATTATTGTCTTCCATTGATTTTCGTTTTACCACAAATGAGTATATTGCTAAAGCTTTGCAGTGTTTGGCACATATGAGATTCTTAATCCATTATTGTATTAACATATGAATAAACTCAGGGAGGTTGGGCTATGTACCATGTTGTTCATAGTGTGTAATACCTCCCTATTGATTTTTATCTTGCTAACATATTACCATGAAATTATTTGACCATATGGTTTCAGTGGCTTTAGTGATCTAAAGGAATAAAAGGAAGCAAAATTCTGTTTCGCTATGAATAATGTGGTGATTTTTCCTTCCAGAAACGAAATCCTGAAGTTCGACATGTAGATTTGGAGATATTATAGATTCGATGGAATGAATCACCTTGGAGGAAGCCTTGGAACAAGTTCAGCAAGCCTGTTCTCCCACAACAAAGGAGTCCATGCTATTCAGAAGCTGTTTTTTTTAAGATGGAGGAAATATTTAATGTGAAGGGCAATTCAGCAGTCTACAGAACTAATACTACTTCATACTTCTAAGAGACATATTACAAGTTGAATCAATTTGGAAATTGTGTTTTTATGTTTCACTAGGGAACATTTTCATTATTTAAATTGTTCATAATTTTTCATTTTACCCTGTCAGGATGTATTGTACCTTGTAATCATGTTTCCTTTCTTCACAATGGTAAAAATAAGCAGCACCATAGAATTATAATTTTTAATTTTGTGATCGCTGAAGATTTCACTCCATCAAAACCTGCCAATCTTGAACATCCTGGCTAAATTTTGGTTTTTAAACAGTCACTGTTTTTTTTTTTTTAATAGAATGTGGAAATTATTTCTACATAATTCGCCCCTGAGCACTAAGAGGAACATTCTCTTAACCTAGTCATCTATAAATGTTCATTCCAGAAATGGCTTAGTTACTGAATTGAAGGAAGACATGTCAGTCTACTCTTTTAGGTTATAGTAGTTGCCATTTTGTAAAATTTCTCTCTCTCCTTAACGTTTTTTCTTTATTTAGTTTTATTTTTCCAGTGTAGGAGATCCAAAATAACCCTAGAGGTTTCCATAGGCCAGTTTGATGGCTGGTTTTTTTGTTTTTGTTTTTTTTAACTGGCTTCGGTGCCATAATGTGTATTTACTAGGAGGTAATGCATTTGTAAGCATTTTAACATTCTGTAAAATGGACTAGAAATATTTATAATTTTACAGACAGGACAGCATTTTATTTTTAATTTATTTAAAAAGGCACTACTCATGTAAATCTGAACTGTGGGGTATTTCTTGCTTTAAGAGAAAGAGAAGTAAATCTCTTCTTTCGTGGAAACTTGTGGGCCTGATTTTGTATAATGTCATAGTCAATAGTGTGTCTGTAACGTGAGTTTCTTGCAGTTATAAATGGGCATTTAACATAATATATGGCTAAAACATTATGTAAGTAAATAGCTTTTTAGTGATCATCAGGTATCATGGCGAAAAGACATACAATTCAGTAATGGAAAATTTAGTGCAAAGCTACAGCTGTGTCTCCATTCATCGAAACAACTCATACGCACTTTAAATTGTTCAGATAGCAGAGAGAATTGTCCAGGCAAGAGTGGTGGCTGGGTGATTTCTTTGCTGGATAAGTGAGTGTTTGACTTAAGGACCTAATTGTATGAGGTCACTGTCTAAAAACTTAGATTGAAGTTTATGAATCACAGCAAATTGTAATGCTGGAAACAGAAAAATAAACATTTGATTAAAGGGTTTATAATGGTAATTTTTTGGTCCAGGAATGTCATTTTTTGGAAAATTATGAAAATTTATAGCAGTGTACATTTTTTTACCATTACAGAGCATTTTGCATGTTGTACATTTTAAGTGAAATAACATTCCAGTTTTATTTTTGAAGATACAAAATTATTATGTACATACATATATACGTGTACACATAATGTTATTCTCCTATGGTTTCAAATCCTTTACCCCCTTTTTTTTTTAACTGTTTTTGACCCATTATACTTCACCTGTACTTCTAATGTCTTCTTCCCACTTGCCATTTGTTAGTCCATGTCACTGCCATATTCGGGAAGGTACCAAATTACATCCAGTTTCCTCTCAATAAAATTACTCTGAAGAATTTCACATAGCTACATGAGAATAATTAACTCATTTAGAAAAAAAAATGTCAAAGTTGGTGTGCACAAGTTATTCTAAATGGTAGATTTTTTAAGAGTTCCCTAAAAGAAACCAATTCCTGATATTCCTTTGAATTTTCTAATCTGATTTTGATTGAGGTCATGCCAGTTCCTAAATAATAATAGAAGCCTTACATTTCTGTCTTTTCTTTCCATTTCTGTTCTGTACTGATATTGTAAAGTTTAACAGAATTTGACATAAAGACGTATGGCATTATCTAAGAATTTGAGTATTTCTGTGGAAATGTATGCTATTAGTGCTTTGTTTTTTTTCTCCTTTTAAACTAGAGTCTAATTTGAATTTAAAGCCAGAAAATTTGGGCCTGATTTTTTTCAAAATAAGAGAATATCTAGTCCGTTTTCTTGTTTTTTGTGTGTTTTTCTACTTTAAGTCTTGACCTGATGATGCATACATAGCATTTGAACATGTGAGCATATAAGGCTTAATATTTTCAAAGGAAATGGCTTCTGTGGTAGAATAATTGCTAAAGTATGTTGGACAGTAAGAAGGGCAGTCAAGGGCCCATGACTTCTACTTGTACTAAGCTGACTTCAGGAACCCAAAGGTGAACATCTATGCTTGTTTTCAGCCCTGGCTGAGAATGGATCTCCTAAGTAGTAGGCTCCAAACCGTAGAAGGTGCCACATTTTTTAGACTATGGGAGTTGGGAGGATGAGGGATGGAGACCTATTTTTAAGTTGACCATCTTAGTGGCCAATAATATCCAATTCCAATGAGGGAGATTTCTGAACATGTACTGAAGAAACTGAGATAGGATTAGACTGGAAATCTTTCAGATTTTTTTCAAAAACAATGTTAATCTCTGCATACAGCCTCCTACCCACACACCAAATAACCCGGAATAACAAAATGGCGTAAGACTTGAATTTTGGGTATATGATTTTAGTGTTACTTTAATTATCCCTTAATTTGGAAAATGCTTTTTGCTAAAATTATACCATCTAAAGGAAATGACTTAAGTTTTAAATCTGATAACTTTTTGAGGTAGAATGTTAGGAACTACAGAAAATTACACAGGCATTTAGAATTTATACCATCTTTCTTAGATTGCATTTGTCAAGCTTTGGCATTTCTTTTAAATGTGATGACCCCCAACTTGCCAAACCGTCAGAGTCAGTGAAGCAAAGAATTGAAGGTAAAATGTTGATTCAAAGATTGTCTCCCCTAAATCCCTCATCCCTGTGTCTGAAATGGAAATTTGGAAGGCATTTATGTAGAAGATGGGTCTGGCAGCCTTTATATTTGCATTAAGTTTACTGGCATCCCTAGACTTTGGTTTTATGGAAAAGAAAATTTTTATTTCTATTATATTGTATTTCATCTCTCTGATTTTGCTGGCAGATTAAGCTGGCCCTGGTCCCTCAGGATGCTTTTTCCTTAATAAATGTCGTATGTAAGTAAGAGCAGTTCACTTATTAGTTTGGGTTTGGTTTTTTTTTCCTCCTGATAAATATTTCATCAACTTAAATCCTTCTTTACCTCATGTACTAATAAGAACTGTGAACTGTAGATTGATATATTTTACGTTAAAAATGCCTGTAATTTTGAACAGAATTTATTATTCATTGGGTATCCTTGTTAGTTTGTAAGTTTCCTGGTTTTACAAAACCAAAACATAACAACTCAATCATTTTATAACCAGTTTTCATGATAAAAGAACTGTTATTAACATACCATTAGGATATCATCTGTTTGGTAAAAGCACAAACCCAAAATGTTATGTAATGTTATGTCCCTTATTGGTATATATTATTATATCTGGACAAAACTAGATTATTTAAACACGTTAATTAGGTTATTTCTTCTGAGATATGTCTATGTGGCATATTTAGAGAAAAAAATAGAAACACTAAAAGCAGCAACCTAGAGCCAGCGTGCACTGGGGCCCACGATGAATTCTCTACTAATCCTAATATAGGAATTCCAACTGTATTTTCTTTTTTTTTTTTTAAGATCTTATTTGTTTGACAGAGAGAAGAGAGATCACAAGCAGGCAGAGAGGCAGGCAGAGAGAGAGGGGGAAGCAGGCTCCCCGCTGAGCAGAGAGCCCAAAGGGGGGCTCGATCCCAGGACCCTGAGATCATGACCTTAGCCGAAGGCAGAGGCTTTAACCCACTGAGCCACCCAGGCGCCCTGTATTTTCTTTTTTACAAGAAACTAAACCGAAGTAATTACTGAAAGTAATTTGGTATTTTTTTTTATATTTGGACTTTATTTATTTATTTGACATATAATGTATTATTTGCCCCAGGGTACATGTATGTCTGAATCATCAGGCTTACACATTTCACAGCACTTAACCATAGCACATTCCCTCCCCAATGTCCATATTTGTAATTTGATATTTCGAGAGCACAGTTCCCTCCCCCAAATCAAAATTTATTGAAAATAGAAGCACAGGGGTGCCTGGATGTCTCAGTCGGTTTAAGTGTTTGCCTTCAGCTCCGGTTGTGATTTCAGGGTCCTGGGATTGAGCCCAGCGTTGTACTCCTTGCTCAGTGAGGAGTCTGCTTCTCCTTTTCCCTGGGGCTCCCTCTGCTTTTGCTCACTCTCTGTGTCAAATAAATAAAATCTTTTAAAAAAAAATTTAAAAAGCACAATTGTTTAAAATTTGCATAGCAAAATACGGAATTGTATCTATCTTTATGGGCTTGTAGAGGCTTTAAAATAGACTTAAAAAAATAGACTTAAAACATACCTCTTGGTACTATGATAGCTGTCAACGGATAATTTGACTTTTTTATGTCAGGTACCATTTTATATGCATTAACCTATTTAATCCTTATAAAGAGCCAGTGGAGTAAAGATTATTTACTTTTTTTGCAGACAAAGGAACTGAGATACGGTAGATTTATAATGCCTGAGGATAGGCAGCTGATAAAGGGCAGAGTCCAAATTTGAACTCAAATAAATTTGGCTCTCTACAAGTCACTCTTCTAAGCACAAGAGCCTAAGAAGAGTAGTACTCAATAAAAGTGGAAGGAAAATAATCATTTTATTGTAAAATAAGCCAGTGCGTTAATATTCAGTAGTCAGAACACCAAGCCACATCTAATTTAGACTACTGGAAAAGGGGATTGGTGAGGTGGTGTTGGGGTGGATATTGACGCTTTATAGAAGCTGAGGAATTGGCTGTCACTTCTAAGTTTCACTTTCAAGTATTACTTACAGACCACCTTAGAGACATACCCAGAAGATAATACTTAGTTCAATTGTCAGTCATTGATTTGAACCATATAGGAAAAATATTTAGGGAAAGGTGTGGAGGTTAGCATTAATCAAAAATTATAAAATACCCTAAAGTTATATTTGAACAGATGAAACTTTGTGTGATCTAAAATTAAACATTTATGTGTTCAGATACATCAGGAACATTCTCTCTTCCAGCTGTGAC
>JAPYYJ010002734.1:0-12389 GCA_028533885.1 Nasua narica | reverse complement strand
GGGGGGGGGGGGACGCGCCCACAGGCCTGCCCCCAGCGCCATCTGCCTCCCAGAGGAGTCTCGGGGACTCCGCTCTGAGCCACCAACTCCGTGGCTCCCGCCTCCTATCGGCCGGCCGGCCGTTGCCAAGGCTCCTACAGGGTGAGAAAGTGTGTGTGTGACGCTGTCCCCAGCCAGCCAGCAGCCCCAGGGGTCGGAAGGGACGCACCAGCCCCCACACCCCGCGGCAGCAGTCCCAAACACCCGGCTCGCTTGTCCTACTTTTCCTTCTTGTCCCCAAGAGTTTTGTTAGAAATGCCAGAGCTAGGGGCCGCCTGGGGGGCTCAGTCGGAAAAAGAAATCACCCCGTGACAAGCGTATTTCAGGGGGCGGGGGGAGCTTGAGGAAGGGGTGCCGAGGATTTCTGCGGGCTCTGTGGCCACAGACAGCGTGAGACGGGGGCCAGGACTTGGGCGCTGACTCTGGGGCCTTCAGTGTCGGGACACAAACCCCGGAGGTTTCCACTGGCTTCCCGGGGCGGGGTGGGGGTGCAGAAAGGAAAGGTCAACAACCAGGAGTGATATTTACTTTGGAGACGCTGGGCCTTCCAGCTAGACTGGGAGGTGGGGGCGAGAAGACAGGGCTGGGGGTGCACTCCAGGGTTCCCTGAGGAGCCCCCCTCCCTCCTTCCCACCCTCCTCCATCTCCCCCTGCTCCCCGCCCGGCACGGCCCCTCCGGCTGCTCCTTCTGGGCCTTCGCGGAGCTCGTGTATTTGTCGCCGTCCTGATGGGGAGCGTGGCAGGAAGACGCTGGGTCTGGGGTGACTCGGGCCGTAGAGCCCCCGAGCCCCACTTCCAAGTGGGCGGGACGGCCTGCGTCTGAGGTCCCGGCCGGGCAGCCCAGGAGCAGGGGCGCCGGGGCACCAACGCGGTCGCCTCCTTGGATGTCCCGTCTTAGTTGTCCACTCCTGCTTTACTCCCCACCTTTCTCCCCCTCCTGTCTGTCCCCTGCCTGTCCTCTCGAGCTCCCTCTGCGGCCCCAGCGGCCCCCGGCCGCCCCCTCCTTCCCGAGCACCCACTCCGGGGAGGCCGCCAGCTGCGTCCCGGTCCAGCCCTCCCCCCCGCCCGCCTGACCCTTGGGACTGTCCCCACAATGGAGCCATTCTCGTGGGCTGTGCCCGGCGTGGGACCTGGTGTCGGCCGCTCCCTGGCTCCCCGGCCCCCACCTCGGGCTCTGCCAGCACAGGCCGGGGAGACCGCAGTGGCGTCCGCGCCCTGACCGTCGGCCGGGTCTGCTCTCCAGGGTGGAGAGGCGCGATGACCGGGCCCCTGTCCCCGGAGCCGTGGCCGTCCAAGGCGGTGTCCCTGCGGCAGCAGCTGGGCATCAGGTACCAGCCCAACGACTCCTACTGCTACAACTCGGCCAAGAACAGCACTGTGCTGCAAGGGGTCACCTTCGGGGGCGTCCCCACCGTCCTGCTTATAGACGTCATTTGCTTCCTGGTGAGACCCCCCCCCCCCCGTGCCCCCCTCCCATCCCCCGGGCCTTCTGGGACGGTCAGGCAAGGATCCAGGCACACCTGCGCGTCGATGGCCGCTCTGCCGCTGTCCCCCTGTGGCCGCGACCCGCGTGTGTCCCTCTGCCCCCCGGGCGTCAGGCATCTTCCTCCAGGATTTCCGGAGAAGGTTCCGCCGGGCCCGCCGGGAAAGAGCCCATGCGTCTGTGCCCTTGATGTTGGGCTAGGGGCCTGTCACGAGGGGAGGTCCTCGGGAGGGGTCGTCCGCAGGGACGAGAGGGGTGGACGGAAGGTGCGGGTTCAGATCAGGGGCCGCCCCTCCCAGCTTAGAAACCTCACCTCCCGTCCCCACTGGGTCCTGGGCCTTTTAAAGGATCAGCCGTGGGGGAAAAGGACGGGCCTCGGAAAAGGCTTCCCTTACTCAGAGCTGGCGCAGGCAGTGGCCTCTCTTTCGTGAGGCCACCCCCATTCCCGACCCTCCCAACCCCCGACCCCACCCCTTGCCTGTGGAGTACTCGGCTTTTCTCCCCGGGGCCGGGTGGCAGGCGTTGAGGTCAGGCGCACCTTCTTGGCCTGCCTGCCTCCTGATGCCTTCTCCCGGCACCTGACAGGGCCCAGGGACTAAATGGGGTGCAGCGGGTTGGGGGGGCAAGTAGACTCGCCGCCGTGAATTTGTATCATGGGACGTCTGGGGCGCGGCCAGGAGCCTGCGGGGCCTGGAAGGCGCGGGGGCGGGGGAAACGGCCACACCCCGGGAAGGCGGGGGCAGGGGGGCGGGGCCGGCGCTGGCCCCGAGCAGCCTTCCCGTTTACCCTAAGGCATGACTCACCGGCCTCTGGACACGAATCACCAACTCCCCCCTCGCCCCGCCCCCCACCTGGAGCTAATTCTGCAGGGGTTCTGGCCTTAGGGAGACGGAACCCCCGTGGGACAGCTTAGCTGCTGGCGGGCCGGCAGGTTGTGCTCTGTCTCTGCCTCCCGAACGAGGGGGGAACCTCTGCAGCGAGCGGGGAGAGGCGGCCCGGTCTGAGGGCGTGGAGGGGAGCCGAGGGGGCCCCAGGAGGCCCAGCGCAGTGCGTGTGTGGCCTTGGGCAGCTCCGCGCCCTCTCTGGGCCCTCCCAGCCCGCCCAGCTTAGGCCCGTGGGCTTTGCCTCTAAGACAAGTGCAGTCACCTGATGTGGTTTCTCTTCTTGCAGTGTTTAATTCTCGTGTTTTCCATCATAAGAAGGAGGTTCTGGGATTACGGCCGCATTGCGCTGGTGTCAGAAGCGGACAGGTAACGAGGACACGTCACCTCGAGTGTGTGTGTGTGTGTGCACGCGCGTGTGTCCCTGGGACGGGCTGGCAGCCCGCGCGGGACCCGACTCTAGACCGCGCTCCGGGGAAACCCTCGCTTACGTAGGGCTTTCGTCATCCCCGAGAAGCTTTCTCACCTTGAGTATTTTCAGGGGTCCCTTCCTGGAAGTGAGCGAGTCGGGCTGGGACGGGGCGAGGCGGGGTCGGTAGGGACCTGCTCCTCCAGCGTCGGCTGAGTCTGGGGGGGAGTAGGGCCCCCCTTGGCCCGGAATCCCACCCCACAGTGGGCTCCGAGGGCTCATGGCACCTGAAGGGAGACTGGACTCTCGGCCCCCGTCCCCGCGGCCCCCGTCCCCATGGCCCCCGTCCGTGTGGCCCCCATCCCCGTGGCCCCTGTCCCCATGGCCCCCGTCCCCACGGCCCCCATCCATGCAGCCCCTGTCCGCACGGTCCCCGTCCCCACGGCCCCCGTCCCCCATCCCCACGGCCCCTGTCCCCGCGGCCCCCGTCCCCACGGCCCCTGTCCCCGTGGCCCCTGTCCCCACAGTCCGCGGGCCGAGTCGCACCTTGCGCCAGCTCTGTGGGGGGCTCACAGCTTTGGCCCGGAGCTCTGAGGGGCGGCAACATGCTGGACGTGGGGTGCAGAACTTGGAAAAGAATTTTCTGTCCTTCTTTCCTTTGTGTTTCCAGTGAATCCAGACTCCAGAGATTGTCTTCGTCTTCCTCGTTCAGTCAGCAAGATTTGGAAAGCGAGCTGGTTGGTATTGAAGGGACCGGTGGGGCGGGGGCGGGGGAGGGCCACCGCGCGCCTGGTCAGCGGCTGACTCGGCCCCTGTGTCCTGAGTGTCCGGGGCTGGTGACAGCTCTTCCCGGCACCGACCAAGCCACCCGGACTTGGGGTGTACGAGGGAGGAAGCCACCGGGGGGCAGCCCAGCTTTAGGGGGAGTATGTGTAAGAGGCGCGATGGACACTGAAACCTACAGATCCCCTCCTGCCCCCATAACCCCACTCCGGGGGGGGCCGTCCCATCCACCAGCCTTGTTTCCCTGCGTCCATCCCGCGTCTCAGCCCGTCGTTCGCGGCAACCAAGCAGAAGCCTGCGGAAGCCCGTCCGAGGCTCTCGCGAGCTCCGTTAGCTCTGCCTTCAGGTGCGACGTCTGCCCCTGGAGTCTGTGTGGGCCCGCAAATCGTCAGAGCTCGAGAGGTTTTTACAAGCGCTCCAGGCGTGGGGCGGGAACGTGGGGACCCTGTCACTTTGGGGGCACGGGGAAGCTCGCCGCGTTGGGGACAAAGGCGTTGGTTTCACGCCACGGGAGGTTGGGGGGTTCGATGTCTCACGGCTCGCCCCTGCTCTGTGTGTTTCCAGGGATGCTGCCCCTGGTTGACCGCCATCTTCCGCCTGCAGTGAGTACGGCGCGGTGGCCGGGGCGCGCGTGCCCCCGTGTGCGTCAGTGTGAGTGGGGGGCTGGCTGGCTGGCTCCCTCTGGGCGGGGTTTTGGGTGTTTAGCCCACGAAGGGGAGAGGCCCGAGCTGGGCCGCTTCTCAGCTCAGGACCAAGGCAGGACGTGGGGGCTGAGAACTGGGGGTCCCGGACGATCCCTGCACTGATTTTTTATGCTCTAGGCGGGAACGATGGCTCCTTAGTATTTAACACGGACACGCCTGGAAAGAGGCTCTTCCCGGCAGGCTTCCGTGTCTGATTCCGAGCAGAGAGGAGGAATAATGATGCTTTAGTACATGCACCGCGTTGGGTTGAAAGTTGCCTTGTTTTTAAGATGCGGGGAGAAATCCCATCCAGCCAGGATCTGCCGCGGTCGTAGGGAGCACCCTTCCCTCGGCATGGCGCCGAGATATGGGAAGGACCTCTCAGAACTGACAATACACGGCGGTTACGGGATGCTGGGGACGCCCCTCTCTTGGGCCTCGGTTTCCCTGACTGTACGAGGGGCCCCGGATGACGGGGTGGGAGAGGGGCATCTGCCAACCCCACCCTTCTCCGGCCCGGCAGAGTCGTGTCGCTAGGAGGCATTTCTCCTGCTGCTGTAGCTCATACGTACTCCGTACTCCAGGCAGAAAGTCTACCGCGTGAGGGAAGGATCAGTGAGAGCAAATTGGGGGTCACCTAGAACCCGCCCCCTGAGAGATGCCCAGGGCCCGTCTGTGTGGCCACGCCCCTGCCCCTGGGCTGGCGACCCCACCATCATTTCCATGGTAACCCGCAGGGGGGTGGGCAGGTCTGCTCCACGGCTGCCCCTCTCCCTACGCCCCGTTTTCCTGGTGTCCCCTCCAGTGTCCCCGCCCCCTCCAGGGACACACATTTCTCCTGGGGGGCTGTCGCGGGCACAGGGTTTTTTCCTCTTCTGTTCTTGTCGCAGAAAGGACAACGCTTTGACTTTTTTTTTTTAAGATTTTATTTATTTATTTGACAGAGAGATCACAGGTAGGCCCCCCGCCGAGCAGAGAGCCCGACGCGGGGCTCGATCCCCGGACCCCGAGATCATGACCTGAGCTGAAGGCAGAGGCTTTCACCCACTGAGCCCCCCAGACGCGCCACTTTGACGTTTTTGAGGCTACAATTAAATTCTAAGAGCCGCTCACGGCCAACATTACAACCCCGTGGGCCCTTAGAACCGCCTTTCCCCGCGAGATCGGGAGGTCAGAGGCGTGTCCTCCAGAGACACCGTGGATGAGAATTGCTCATTCACTGGTCTGAGTCTTCATCATTGCCCTTCCTGCTTTCCTTGCGGAAGCCGGCCCCCCGGCCCCCCACCCCCGTCAGGAGAGCGGGCAAGAGGGAGATGCCCCTTCGGCCTCGAGGCGTGGAGGCCTGGCTGTCAGCCTCTGGGATTTGCCAGGTCCCCAAGCCAGCCGGAGCTACCCGATGTGGCATCTAGGAAAGGGTGGAGCCCCCGTGGGGCCGCGGTGGGCGCAGGGAGGAGGCAGCGAGCCCCAGAATGCTTCCCGCACCGGCTGCCCCTGCCTCCCAGCAGCCCTGTTGTCGGTGGCTTTGCTTATTCAGAGCGGCAGGGAGGGGCCACGGGGGGCCGAGCTGGCACACCTCGCCCCTGCACAGATGGCTCCGTCTGTGTGACCGGGGACACCGTGTCCTCGTAGGTAGAGCAGGGGCAGGGATGGGTCCCGGCCGGTCCCTGCCGCTCACGGAGATGCCCTGTGCGTGTCTTGCCCAGCGATGACCAGATCCTGGAGCGGTGTGGAGAGGACGCCATCCACTACCTGTCCTTCCAGAGACACATCATCTTCCTGCTCGTGGTGGTCAGCTGCTTGTCCCTGTCCACCATCCTGCCGGTGAACCTCTCGGGCAACTTGCTGGGTAACGACCCCTCGGCCCGTGTGACTCGGGCGCCGCGGAGCCCAGGCCTCCCCGGGTTAGGGCAGAACCCAGGGCTCTGGCTCGGAGCCAGATGCGAGGGGTCCTCGAGGCGACTCTCGGAGGTCCCCCGCGAGCCCCAAGACCTGGAGGAGACCCAGCCCTCCCCCAGCGCCCCTCCCCCCACGTCAACGTCTGATTCTGTCCAAGGTCGAGGAATCAAACCCCAGGATTGGTCATATCGGGCTTTTGGAGAGTGTTTTCTGCTGTGACTAGGGCCGTGATTCGGGAACCTGGAAGACGTTGGCGATGCTCAAAGTCAAAATCAGAGCGTGGGTCAGCGTCTCCAAGCCGCGGCGGGAGGCCGGCTTCCAAAATGCCGTCGCGCGTGCACTTTTTTCTTTTTCTTTTTTAAAATTTGTTAAAGTCATCTTTCCACCCACCGTGGGGCCCCAAACTCACGACCCCGGGATCCGGAGTTGCGCGTTCTGCCAACAAAGCCGACCAGGCGCCCCGAGGTTCCCGACCTAATTCCCAGTTAGACCCAGTGATTCCCGACTGGGTGCTGGGCCCAGCTTAGGGGGATTTTAGGTTTCTCAAGGAATGTCACGGGAATCTCCAGGCAAGAGGAATTCTGACTTCCTGACTTCCCCAGGTGGCGGGTTGGGAAGAGGTTGCGGGGTCAGCAGAGGCCTTGGTTGGTGGGGTTCCGGGAAGAGCGGACAGACGCTCGGGGTTCCCTGACGGGCCCAGGGCCACGCACCGAGGCGGCCGTGCCCCGTCCCCCTCTCCTAGGCCGAGCCTGGGACTAAGTGTCTTATTCTTCTGCAGACAAAGACCCTTACAGTTTTGGGAGGACGACGATAGCAAATTTGCAGACTGAGTGAGTATGGGGTGGGGGCCGAGAGGGTGCCGGCAGGGGGGCAGGGGGGGCGCGACCAAGGGGAAGGCAGGCTCCGGGGTCCGGGCTCGGCCAGAGTCCCCAGCCAGCGGGCGGGTGCGCGTGTGGCCCGGCCCTTGCACCCCACCCCTGCTCGGCAGCCCAGCCTCACGGTAGGTGGTGTGTCTCCCCCCGCCCAGCAACGACCTCCTGTGGCTACACACCATCTTTGCGGTCCTCTACCTCATCCTCACCGTGGGCTTCATGCGGCACCACACCCAGTCCATCCGGTACACGGAGGAGAGCGCGGTGAGCGCGGCTGGGGGCGCAGGGGGGAGTCGGGACCCGGCTGCGCCCCAGGCGGATGGCCTGGGACTCGGGATGCGGAGGCAGTGAGCTCAAGCCCAGGGCCTCTGCTGGCGTGTCTGCGCGCAAAAACGTTCGCTTTTTAAAAAAAAAATCTGATTATTTTATTTTATCTTATTTTTAAAAAGATCTTATTTGTTATTTATTTGAGACAGAGAGAGATAGCAGGAGAGGGAACACAAGCAGGGGGAGAGAGAGAAGGGCAAGCAGCCTCCCCACTGAGCAGGACCCCGGGATCATGACCTGAGGCGAAGGCAGACGCTCAACGACGGAGCCACCCAGGCGCCCCAAAATTCCGACTATTTTAGAATGGAGGATTTTTTTCTCCTCCATTTTGCCAACTAAGCCCTTCCATTTGTGGGGTTCGGGCTCGTGGTCGCTGATTCTGAGCACCTTCTCGGCCGTTGGGGCTGCGGCCGCCCTCTCTGTCAGCCACAGCTGGATGGGGGCAGCCCGTGAGCTGGTCACAGGCGCGGGTCCTCCTCTCATCTGCTGTGTGAGCGCATTCGAGTCACACACCCTCTCTGGGCTCCTCCTCCCCGTCTCGTCATGCACGGGAGGCTCGCAGAACTGCTGTGGAAGGGAACCCTGTGCGGCCTGCAGGACGCTGCGGCGGGAGCGGGACCGTCCGGGCTCGGCCAGGCGGCGGGAGGGCGCGGAGCCTTCCGAGCTCCCACCGTGTTCTTCGGGGGCAGGGTGGCAGAGCGGGCCCGCCTGCACACAGGCTTGCCCCGCTCACTTCTCTCCCCCGGGCGTTTCTCCGGCAGGTGAGGCGGACCCTGTTCATCACGGGCCTCCCCCGGGACGCCAAGAAGGAGACCGTGGAGAACCACTTCCGGTGAGCGGGGCTGCGGGGGGACAAGTGCCCGGACACCCGGGCACCTCGCGCAGGGCCCGGCCCTGCCACACGGGCATCGCGTGGCTGCTGGTGGTGTGCAAGGGTCCCGGCTGGGGTGGCCTGTCCCCTGCCTGCCACCGCAGCCGGCCCCGGGGGGCCGCGGGAGCTGGAGGGGAGGCCCGGGTGTGGGGGCTTCTGCAGGGGGAGGGGGGATTCTGTGTGTCTGGGGGGGGATCGCCCCGTGGAGGCGCCGGGCTGCTTGGATCCAGCTCGAGGCTCCTGCAGCCACCAGCTGTGCGGCCTGGGGCACAAGTCCTATCACCTGTCCGGCCCTATATTCCTCATCTGGAAAATGGGGGTGAAACCTCCCCGTCCTCTCGCGGTACCGGGTCAACGGCAAGGATGCGCGGCGCACGCGCGCGAGTAGATACGATCTTACCGGGGTGCTTTACGAGCGTGCGGACGTTTCCTGGGCTGAAGGTCCTTTGCTTTCATTAAACCCAAGAGGTCTGCGACCTGCAAAAGGGTCACAGACTGGACAGTGTTTCGGAGATGGTCCAAGGTCGCCGTGACCTAGCACCAGCGATCAATCTCTTCCCTTGGGTGGGTGGGGGACGTCAGCCGTGGGGTGCGGGCTCGGCCACAAGCCCCTGCTGACTCAGCCACGAGGGTCTAAACCTGTCGCTTGCAGGTGGTGACTTTCGCACTCTTAAAAAAAGGCCTCTTTGTACTAAATTTCAAAACGTCCCCCGCTGGTAAAAGAGAGGAAAGAGGTCTCCGTTGGCACTCGGAGACTTGGGGGGGTCTCCCCTGCCAGGGGGTCCTCTTTCCCAACGGGCACCTTCCCGGCACAGGGATGCGTACCCCACGTGCGAGGTGCTGGACGTCCAGCTGTGCTATGACGTGGCCAGGCTGCTGTCCCTGTGCAGGGAGAGGTAAGGGGGGCCGGTCCAGGATCCCCCGCCCCCGCGAGACCCCGCCCTCCTTCCCGCGGGGCTGCGGGGCAGGCAGGGGCGCGGCTTCTGCCCCGCTCTTGCTGGGGTCTGGCGGCGGCCGGTGTTGGAGGCTGACGTTCGCGCCCCCCCCTCCCGCCGCCCCTCTGCAGGAAGAAGATGGAGAAGAGCTTGAGCTATTATAGGTCCTTGCAGGAGACAACGGGCCAGGGGACCCTGATCAACCCCAGGCCCTGCGGCCAGTTCTGTTGCTGCGAAGTGCCCGGCTGTGAGTGGGTGAGGGCCCGGCCCTGGTGGGGGCACTCCGCGCGGTCCCCGACCCCCACGCTGGCCGCCTAGTCACCGGGCGCCGTGTCTGCCGGCAGGAGGACGCCATCGCTTACTACAGGCGCCTGAAGAACAGGCTGACGGAAAGGATCGCGGAGGAGGAGCGCCGGGTCCAGGAGCGGCCGCTGGGGATGGCCTTCGTCACCTTCCAGGAGACATCCATGGCCACCTAGTGAGTGGGACCCTCCCCCGGCCGCCGCTGGTCCCCCTGCACGGGACTTCCTGTCTCTGTTGGATGCGGGCGGCCCACAGAGCCCATCGCTCGGATTTGCCGGCGGCATTTCCGTCTCCTTCCCCGGGGGTGGCTGGGGACGCCGCCCTCCCTCAGTCCTCCCAGCCTGAGGCTGTGTGACAGCCGGGCGGGCTGATTCTTCCGAGCCCCTCTCGGCCTGACCCGGACTCACCCCCCCGCTGCCCCAGGGATCCCCTTGCCTCTGTCCAGTGTTCCACCCGGCGGGACAGACGCCGCCCTCCTGCAGATGTCCACTCTGAACCACAGATCTTCTTCTGCGCCCAGAATGCCGTCCCCGTACAGATGCGCCTTCCCGGGGCACCCGGGGGCTCCCTGTTGCAGGGCCGAGGCCTGGGAGGGTCGCAGGGTGCACGCTGGCATGGGGCGCCGGCTCCCAGAGCTGCCCGGTGCCTGGGGTCGGGTGAGCGCGGGCGACAGCAGGGGCCACACGGATGCCCCTTCCCCTGCCTTCTCTGCGGGCAGCACGGGCCCAGGAGCGGACCCTGCCTCGAGGCTCGAGCCAGGCGGAAGGGGTGGCCTGGGAGCAGCCGCGGGTCGAGGCTGCGTGACAGCGTGGGAGGCAGCCAGACGGTGGGGGGCGCACAGCTAAGTGGCGCGGCCTCGGTTTCTCTGTAAAGCGGAAGTGCTCCCTGGCTTGCGGGGTTGTTCTGGGGAGTAGAATCTTCTCCGGAGGGTGCCAGGCACGGCTTTTCTTAGCATCGTGTGTAATAAACTAATAAAGCCAAGGTCCCGGGCCCCGGGGGCCCCCGCCCTCGCTGGGTCTCGTCGGCTGAGTGTCTGCGCAGTCCGCCCGGCGTCCGGACGGACCCGGGCCACTTCTGCTTTTCTCGGCAGCATCCTGAAAGACTTCAACGCCTGCAAGTGTCACAGCCTGCGGTGCAAAGGGGAGCCCCAGCCGTCCGCCTGCAGCGGGGAGCTCTGCACCTCCAAATGGACGGTGGCCTTTGCCTCTTACCCCGAGGACATCTGCTGGTGAGCCCCCCGGGCCGGGCAGGGGCCTGCTGGGGCTGCTGGGTCACCGGGGAGCGCGGGCGGCCCCCGCTCCTCTCTGGGCCAGGGCTGGTGGGCTGGGGGGCGTGCTGTGTGTTTGGGGGTGTCCACACCCCTGACTTCACTGAGTCCAAACTACCCGGAATAGTATCATTTCCCCACGTGACTGGTTACTTTTCAGTTGAGATGTTTTTCTTGTACTTAGTATCTTTGAAATGCAGCCTGTATGTTACTTGGTTGGGACCGGGTGGGGGGCCCTGCAAGGCTCGGCGGCAGGGCGGGCTCCCGGCTCTTGTCCCTGTCCCTCTCCCACCCCGTGCAGCCTTTGGTCAGGGGTCAGCCACCTGTCTGGCCTGGGGGACACGCGGGGGAGCTGAGCTGCGTCTACGGGGCCACCAGCGAGCCTGGAGCCCGACGCGGGGGTGAGGGCAGCCCCAGTAGGGGCCCAGCGCTGTTGGCCTCAGTTTCCCCCCTGAGAGCAGGCTTTGGGCGCTCGTCCCCACTGGCCTCCGATGGTCCTGCCCCTCGTGGGGGTGGTTTATCTTGGGGAGGCCAGACTGCGCCGTCCCCTGCATCCCCCTCCCTGCACCCAGCCCCCCGCCCCGTCGGGGAGGATGTGTCGCTCGTCACCAGGGCTGCAGACGTGGCCGGGCAGTCCCGGGCCGGAGCCTCGTGTTTCCACCTGGGTGCTCGCGGTGCCTCTTTGGTGGGTCGCGGCCCCTTCGCTGTGGCCAGGGAGCCGTGCTCGCCACGCACAGCCTGTTTTCTCTCTGAGCCCAGAGGGACCCCAGATCTGACGTGGCTGAAGCTGAGGGTCAGTCCTGTCCCCCCAAGGTCCAAACGAGCCCCCCACCAGAGCCCCCTGCCTGGTGTCTTGCCGTGTCTAAATCTGACCCGCTGACGCACCTACTCCGGGGCCGCTGCTGGCATGGTGGCAGCCGGGGCCCGGGAGATAAGCCTCCGGGGCTGTGTCCTCCCCCTGCAGGAGGAACCTCTCCATCCAGGGCTTCCGCTGGTGGTTCCAGTGGCTGGGCATCAACTTCACGCTCTTCGTGGGGCTGTTTTTCCTGACCACGCCCTCCATCATCCTGTCCACCGTAGACAAGTTCAACGTCACCAAACCCATCCACGAGCTGAACGTGAGTGACCGCGCTGCAGGGCGGGCGGCGAGAGGGCCTGGGGTGTGTAACGGGAGCCCGGGGGGGGGGGGCACTGAGCCCGAAGCGGCATCTCCGAGCAGGGGTGAGGCCAGCGGTGCGCGTGCACAGAGGACGCTCCTGCTGGGGCCTCTGCCGGGGCTGCCCTCACCCCTGCGTCGTGCTCCGGGCTCGCCGGGGCTGCCCTCACCCCTGCGTCGTGCTCCGGGCTCGCCGATGTCCCCGTGCGCGCAGCTCAGCTCCCCCGCGTGTCCCAGGCCAAATGACACCTGAGGGGGGAGGGGGGTTGGGGGCGGGTAGAAAGGAGTGACAAACGGTTCTCGGATCGGGGCGACACGGTGCAATGGTCTCTCTCGTGGTCCCGCGTCCGATAATCTTGTTACAAGGCCATCGGGTCTAGATAGGAAACGGATGATGTTTTAAAATCTGAGATAAATCCAAAAGAGCTAAACGCTCCCTAAATTGGCATCTGCTTAAAAAGGGATTGGTTTCCCATAATAAGCT
>JAPYYJ010002733.1:0-12389 GCA_028533885.1 Nasua narica | reverse complement strand
TTTTTTTATTTTTTAATCTTTTTAAAAAGATTTTATTTATTTATTTGACAGAGAGCATAAGCAGGGGAACGGGAGGTAAGGAAGAGGGAGAAATAGGCTCCCCACTGAGCAGGGAGACTGATGTGGGGCTTGACCCAGGACCCGGGGATCGTGACCTGAGCCGAAGCCTTCAGTGACTGAGCCACCCAGGCGCCCTATTTTTATTTTTTTAGAGAGAGTGCATGCAAGTAGTCGGGGAGGGATAGTGAGAGTGGGAGAGAATCTCAACAGGCTATGCTCAGCACAGAGCCAATGCAGGGTTCAGTCCCATGACCCTGAGATTATGACCTGAGCCAAAATCAGGATTTAGACGCTCAACCAACTGAGCCGCCTAGGTGCCCCTCACTGTTTTTAATTTGTGCAATTCTCTACTCTAACATTCTGAAATTGAACAAGTTTTTAGAATTGTTCCCAATGACTTTTTGACTTTCTTTTTTTGATTTTATGTGTTTTTATGAGAAATAAGATTTAGCTAATAGTTCAAAGTGAGGTAGCTGTCAGAATTTTAGGGCTTAACATTTTATTCATCTCTGATTCTTTTGTTAATCTATGCGTTATAGATAGAATCTTAACAAGTTAGTAAAATGCTCATTTGAAAATATAGAAAAATGTTTAAAATTCATGACTGGTAAAATTATTATTATGTTTTATTTTTGCAGCTAGGAAAAGCAGATACCATATCTCACAAATTCAGAAGGAAATCAAAAGTCAAGGAAACCAAAAGTGGAGAAACAACCAGTGCTCATAATATGACCTGTTCTTACTTTGGTTCTTCATCAAATGCAACTTACGAAGATGATTATTATTTGGATGCTTTGCAGGATAGAGGAGACAAAGAATTAAGTAAATTTTCTCTCAACTCTGAGCTTTTAGATTCTGAGTCACTCACAGAACTGCCCTCAGTTGAGAAACTCTCCAATTGCAAGCTGTCTTCTTCACCTTCTTTGTTCACTGATAATAATATGGAAGGTTTCCACCCTTCTCAGTCCATTGCACCCTCAGTTGCTAATGAAACCACTTTAGCTGCTTCTTTGCTGGAAGAAACTTCTGAACACATGCATTCAGATCTTGTGGAGGTTTGTCATAATGAAACCATATCAGTGTCTTCTTACAAAATTTGGAAAGATGATTGTTTATTCATGGTCTGCTCAGTTTCTAATAAGAGTAGTTTGGAATTGAAAAGTGCTAACTTAGAAATTGCTCCAGCAGAAAATTTCAAGGTAAGACAATGAATGGTTCCTTATTTCTGTCTTAAATGGACAATGTTTACTTAGTGTTTCTGCTGTTCGATCTTCTGATGGTTTATAAATTTCTTCCAAATCCTCTTCTCTTTAGTAAAAACCCCAAAGGTGTGACAGGGGTTTTTTTATTATTATTTTGAGTAGGGGTAAATTATTCAAAGACAAGGAAACGTAAAGATTTTCCAATTGTATTGGGGAAGGCCATAAACATAAAGCGAGTATTGATAGAGCACAGTAGTTATAAAGGTAGGCTCTTGACTCAGAATGCTTTGTTGAATCTTGCTTCTGCTACTTATTAGCTGTGTTACATGGTCAGGTTATGTAACTTTGAGTTTCCTCACATTTAAAATGAAGATATTAATAGTGTCTGCCTGTTACTGTGAGGAGAAAATGAGTTAATATCTGTAAAATACTTATAGCAGTACCTGGCACATGATACGTGTTACCATGTTATTATTTTCAGTGTGTATTTTGTGGGTTTTTGCACTCGTTAAGTGTCTAATTCATTCTTGTTATAAAGACTGAGACAAAGTTCTCGGTTTAACAAAGCAGAACGTCAAGGAGTTAGAATATTGAAGGATAAACGTGTATATTGTCTGCTGCCTTTCTTTTCATTGATTTATTATTCTATACTGCGTGCTTGGGCACCAATTGTATTTCTTCCCTAGCTTTAAGAGATTGCCATTGTGATTTCTGCTAATATGTTTAATTACGTTATTGAATGGATGTCCTTGGTAGAGTTAAAATGAGATTTGACCAGTAGATCAGTTACTCCACAAGACTGACTCTGTTTCTTCTATGGGCTAAAATGTGTTGAATGGGATATTGCCTGGACACTGACAAGGGTAGAAGTTCCTGACTCTAGATGGTCATTAAGATCACCAGTGGAACTTAAAAAAATGACAAAGAGTCCGGTCTCAAAACGGAGGTAAAACTGCTGCCCAGTTGCCCCCAGCTCCACTCCAGCCGTTGCTACCGCCACTGGGAGGAGGGGGCCATGATCCAAAGGAACCAGAGCAGTTGAGAAAACTGTTTATTGGTGGTTTGAGCTTTGAAACTAACTGATGTTAGTTTAAGAGAACATTTTGAAGAATGGAGTATAGTTACAGATTGTATGGTGAAGAGAAACCCCTAAACAAAACTTTCTAGGGGTTTTGGTTTTGTGACTTACTCTTGTGTTGAAGAGGTAGATGCAGCAATGTGTGCCCGACCACACAAGGTTGGTGGGCGTGTAGTGGAACCTAGGAGGGCTGTTTCTAGAGAGGATTCTGTAAAGCCTGGTGCCCATCTTAACAGTGAAGAAAATTTTTGTTGGTGGTATTAAAGAAGATACAGAAGAATAGAATCTGGGAGACTACTTTGTAAAGTATGACAAGATTGAAACCATAGAAGTTATGGAAGACAGAGTAGAAAAAAGAGGATTTACTTTTGTAACTTTTGATAAACATGATACAGTTGATAAAATGTATCAAGAAATATCACACTATTAATGGGCATAATTATGAAGTGGAAAAGGCCCTTTCTAAACAAGAAATGCGGTCATTTGGATCACAAAGAGGTCATGGAGGTAGATCTGGCAACTTCATGGGTTGTGGAGGAAACTTTGGAAAACCAAAGTGGTAACTTTGGCCGTGGTAGAAACTTTGGGGGAAGAGGAGGCTATGGCGGTTGAGGTGGCAGCAGAGGCAGGTATGGAGGAGGTGATGGTGGATATAATAGATTTGGAGGTGATGGTGGCACCTGTGGTGGTGGAGGAGGCTAAGGTGGTGGGGGACCAGGATATGGACACTAAGGAGGCGGATGTGGTGGTGGTGGTGGTGGTGGAGGGTATGATGGTCACAATGAAGGAGGAAATTTTGGAGGTGGTAACTATGGTGTTAGCAGAAACCATAATGATTTGGGAAAGTAGAGCGGACGACAGCAGTCAAATTATGAAGGGGGGCAGTTTCGGTGGAAGAAGCTCGGGCAGTCCCTATGGTGGTGGTTATGGATCTGGTGGTGGAAGTGGGGGATTTGGTAGCAGAAGATTCTAAAAAAATTCAGAAGAAAAAGGCTACAGTTCTTTGCCAGGAGTGAGAATGAGGAGTTGTCAGGAAGGCTGCAGGTTACTTTGAGACAGTTGTCCCAAATGCATTAGAAGAACTGTAAAAATTTGCCACGAAGGAATGATGGTCTATAGTCAAAAAAGTTACTTCAGCTTAAACAGGAAACTCTTGGTCAGGACTGTCATAGCCACAGTTTGCAAAAAGTGCAGCTATTGATTAATGCAATGTGGTATCAGTTAGATGTAGATTACTGAGGTCTTTTATCTGTTGTAGCTTTTTCTTTTTCTTTTCATTACATCAGGTATATTGCCCTGTAAATTGTGGTAGTGGTACCAGGAATAAAAAAATTAAGAAAATTTTTAAAAATTTTATTTATTTTTTTAATTTTATTTTTTCAGTGTTCCAAGATTCATTGTTCATGTACCACACCCAGTGCTCCATGCGATATGTGCCTTCCTCAATACCCACCACCAGGCGTGCCCAACCCCCTCCCCTCCAAAATCTTCAGTTTGTTTCTGAGTCCACAGTCTCTCATGGTTTTAAAAAACAAAACAAAACAAAATCCAATTTGCCGGGCTCTATCCCCATAACTTGAGTAAGGGTGTAGATTGAGAAGGGACGACAACTCTGTGTGTGTGTGTGTGTGTGTGTGTGTGTGTGTATTTTTTAACTTTCTTAGCATTTTTTAAAATAAGTTTAATTTTTTAAAGATTTTATTTATCTGGGGGGGGGGGTGGAGAGAGCAGGAACAGGGGGAAGGGCAGAGAGAGAGAGAAAGAAGGAGAAGTAGACTCACTGCTGAGCAGGGAGCCTGACCCTGGGATCATGACCTGAGCTGAAGGCAGAGGCTTAACTGACTGAACCACCCAGATGCTCCAGCTCTCCTAGCTTTAAACATCTGGTGCTAGCCAGGATTGAGAACCAAAAGATACGAGTTTAATAATTTTTTAAACTTGTATCTTTGTTGTTGCTAAATTTTACAGAGATTTTCACTACAGTTTGTTATGTATCTTTTACCTGAATACTATTTCTTAATTATCTGTGCTAGTGGATTTTTCTCAAGTGAGTTGTCATTTTCATAATGTGGTTTATTTTTAACATCTTACAATAGTGTGTTTTTGTACCACTTCAGTAAAATAGAAAATTGGTATTCATTTGATAGTCTGTATTGATCCTTTCTTCAGTACTTTTATTATTTTTATTTACAGATCACTGAGCAACCTGGATGCTGCTTGCCTGTAATAGAACCAGAAAGCATCAAAACCTTTCAATATAGCGTGCAGATGGAGAAACCTTTTACAGAAGGGAGTCTTTCAGGTTTTATAAATTATCAGATGATGGATACTCAGTCAGTTCAGCTTGAATTTTCTGT
Source organism: Nasua narica (assembly GCA_028533885.1). Taxonomy (NCBI): domain Eukaryota; kingdom Metazoa; phylum Chordata; class Mammalia; order Carnivora; family Procyonidae; genus Nasua; species Nasua narica. Next base: position 7,692 of record JAPYYJ010002733.1, on the reverse strand, counting down.
AAACTTATCACTATTAGATTTCATTAGGTAAATATTTTCTGGAAAGTTAATTCAAGTTTTTCATTCATTCAGCAAATACTTATCAGGCCTTTTCTCTGGACAGAAACACTGTGCTAGGTGCTAGGGAGTATAATAAATATATAGTCCCTACCTTTAGGGAGTGTTCAGTCTAGGGAAGAGACATTAAACAATCCCATGAATGCATAGATAATTTTGAATTGTTTTGTGAAGAGAAAGTAAATGGTACAAAGAGCAATTATAATATGGGACCTGATTTAGGTTGGGGTTGATTAGTAATCTTGGAAAACCCCTGAGAGAAAGTAACATTAAAGTAATATTTAAGCAGAAATAACTTCAGAGATTCAGCCTTGCTTTTTTTAAAAAACGCTTTTAAAGTTTCTCTCATTTATATTTCATTTATTTGAATAATTCTTTCATAAAATCTGTTTATTAAGCTTTAGAGCTCTGTGAGAAAATTACTCAAGGTTATTAAACTTCTGTTAGGGATATAGTCAGTATTCAGCATTATACTAGACACTATGCAGTACTACCCGAATAATTGAAGACAGCTTCTTCGCTCTTCTGCTCTCATTTGGTTTTATGGATATATTTTACTGTATTTTTTTTTAAAGATTTTTATTTATTTATTTGTCAGAGAGAGAAAGTGCACAAGTAGGGGAAGCGGTAGGCAGAGGGAGAAGCAGGCTCCCCGCTAAACAAGGAGCCTGATGTGGGACTCGATCCCAGGACCCTGGGATCATGACCTGAGCCAAAGGCAGCCACTTAACCAACTGAGCCACCCAGGCGTCCCTATATTTTACTGTATTCAGACATTTTTTAAATTGAAGGTTGCCTGAACCAAGATTGCAGAATGCCAATGAATATCTATAAAATTTTTTTAACCTTGACCCATTCATTTGTGTTTTGAATGAATGACCCATTCATTGCTGTAATTTTTGCCTACTCTAAAATCTTTTAGTAAAATCATGTCTGTCTCTCTGTCAAAGAATATCTTTCTACCTATGATGCTGTATAAGATAGAATCCAGCCTTCTAAAAACTTATATTCTCTGACTGTAAAGGTATATCCCATGGTGAGCATTAGTGATCTAAAGTGCTATATATACAATAAACGGTTCTTCTGTGTGTATTAATAAAATCTTGTGTATTTTTAAAAAACATTTTCCTAATTATAAAATAAGTGCATAATTACTATAAAAATTCAAATGCTATAGAAAAATATAAGTGGAATATGAAAGTTCCTTAAAATTCTACCCCCAGAGAACCAATGTTCACTATTTGAGCTTCAATCTCATGTACCGTTTTCAAAAATACCTTTGTTAAAATCCTTTCCTTGGTCTAATTTACATAAGGTGCTAGATCTTTGTATTTGTACTCTTGTGCATGATGTTGATAGTGTCTTACTATCCCCAAATCCAAAAGTATACATGAAAGTCATATATTTGAATGATTCATGAAATTACTTCTCATGTTTTCATTTCAGTAAAATTTTACTGAAATGACTAATAGAGAACTGAGTGATTTATTGAAAAGATATATACACTTTAATAACATCTTTTTTCAGTATTTTTATTAGTTTGGAGAAAGATGGTAAGCATTCTAATCATAGTTAATTTAAAACATAAATTTTGCCGGACCCAGATTTACAAAGATTATGTTCTATTCCCATGAGTCATTTGATATGTTTTTGTTTGTTTAGAATTAATTTCATTCTTTTGGACATAAATCTAATTTTAAAAATTATTTTCAGGCCATTAAAAATCTCAACTGAAAACTTTGGCAAGCTCTGGTTATCCTTCGCAAATGATGTGAAGCAAAATGTGAAAGTGTCAGAATCTCAAGCTGCTCTGCCTTCTGCCCTGAAGACCCTGCAACAGAAACTAAGACTTCATGTTGTTGAGATTATAGGTTCGTAGAGTTACGAAAGGCAATCTTGTGTTTATAGGGGCTTGCTCACAGTCAGAACACAAATAAAATTCTATGAGTATCCGATTTCTTAGAGCAAATATTTCCTGTTATGAGTACCTTTTAAATGAGTGTGTTGTTCAGACATTATTAATTTTTTTGTGTGGTAAGTTATACATAACAGAAGTTTCCATTTTAACCAATTTTAAGTGTACATTTCATTGACATTAAGTACATTCATGTTGTTGTACAGCCATTGCCACCATCACTTCTAGAACTTTTTCCTCTTTCGATAAAACTCTGTGCCCTTTAAAAACTATCTCATCATTCCTCCTGCCTTCTGGCAATCACCATTCTTATTTCTGTCTCTTTGAATTCAACTATTCTAGGTGTCTCATATAAGTGGAATCATGTAATATTTGTCCTTTTGTGACTGGCTTATTTCATTTAGCCTAATGTCTTCAAGGTTCATCCATGTAGCATGTGTCAAAATTCCTTTCCTTTTTAAGCCTGAATACTATTTACTGTTCACTGTATGAATGTACCATATTTTGTTTATCCCTTCATCTGTTGATGGACACTTGGGTTGCTTCCCCTTTTTGGCTATTAGGAATAATAATGCTGTGAATGTGAGTGTACTGATAATCTGTGTTCAAGTCCCTGCTTTCAGTTCTTTTGGTTTATAATTTTGTATTTAATTTTTGAAGAAACTGCCATATCATTTTTCACAACACCTATATCATTTACATTCCCACCAGCAGTGCATAGAGGTTCCAGTTTCTCCACATCCTCACCAACAGTTGTTACACATACATCTAAGTGTGTGTGTGTGTATGAGATATATGTATGTCTTATATATGAGTAGGAATTCATTGTAGTTTTAACTTGCATTTCTGTACTGCTCAGTAATGTTGAATATCTTTTCACATGCCTGTTGGCCATTTGTATACCTTCTTTGGAGAAATGTCTATTTAAGTCCTTTTGTTTTTAAGAATTTTTAATTTTTGTTTTGTTGTAGGCAATGAAGGGCTGTTGGCCTGTCAGCTGCTCCCATCCATCCCCTGCTTGCTGCATTTTCGAGTTCACGGTGATGTATTAGCCCTGTGGTTTAGATCCTCCTGCTCTACTCTTCCTGACTATTTACTGTATCAGTGTCAAAAGGTGATGGAGGGTTCCTAGCAGAAGCTCTGCTTATATTTTACTCCATCGGAATAAATGGTTTACATAGATAAACTTATTTACCAAAGTAAAAAGAACTCTTGGTACTTCTAATGAAAACGGGGATTATTATAAGCTATGGTTCTATGTGTTTTCTTTATGAATCCTGATCAAGAAAGATCCCCAAGGAACTGTATCCTTAACCTTCTACTCAGGATTGTACAGTCTGTTTGGGTCCCAAAAAAGTGACCTAAACTAATGTTATAAACTGCTAATGATTTATATGTCACTTAGTGTAGAGGGACTGAAAATATTTATTTTGTTATAAATAATTTTATAGCAAATTTACTCTAGTGCTAGCTGATTTGTAGTAAAGCCAAGTCTCAGTTCTATGCATTAATGGAGGGGAGACAGACATGGCATTGATAATCCCAAACCTAAATTCATATTTGGCTTTGGAATGCAGTGTAAGCTTTTTGATAGGCAAGTCATTACTTTCAATTATGTTTTGCTTAAATCAGTATTGAACTAAGTTGGCACAGCACACACTAACAGTTCAGGAGATCTATGAGCATGTTGGATATTGGGGGGATTCAATCTGTGATATAGTTTTTATTGTAGATAACTCATTACACATACTTGTGGATAATTTGGCTACAAAATTTGTTTATTTTCCCACTTGCATTTCTTTTTAAAATTCAAAGTGAATCACTGTATTCTTATTTTAAAAACCCAGAGCCATTTATAAAATATTGTCATGTGGAAACACAACCTATAAGAGCACACAGTACTGAAACAAACAGATATAAAAGGACTTTTTAGTTATGGTGAATATCTTAGTTACCATTTAGGTCCATTTAGGTCCTTTTGACAAGCTAAATTTTGTGAGTACAAATGGCAAAGCCATCTTTCCTGGCTTGAGTCCACTAGTATTCAGTGGATACAACCAAAGCAGTGACTGTTTAAGTATACTATACAGGTTCTTCAGTAAAATATATCATTTTTATGTTGTTAGTTGTGCCTTTATGGCCTCTGTCAGAACTCTTATCAGTAAAAGAGGCTAAGCCTAATATGAATGATGGACCACAATCTTGAGATTATACATTAAAGTTAAAAACTGAAATAGTAAGTATTTTATAAAATCTTATGGTGCTGTGGAAAATATTTATTATTTCACTTTTTCTGACACTTCACCATGGAGACTGTTCTGGTAATATAGTTTTAAGTCCTTGCAGTTAATTCTCTGGTTAATTGGTACTGTTTGTCACCCAGGTGTGGAATTCTGGTTTAAATTATCTCACTAATCATAACTGATACACATACTAAGGTGATTCCCTAAAGCTGATAGATTTCATTAGTTTTTCATGCTAGTGTTTTCCTCCCTAAAAACTCAAGCACTATTTTTAAAAATTAATGTTAAGGTTATTCATTTTTAAAAAGGTAGCACCTTGTTAATTTTATGCTTTTAAAAACATGCTGTAAAACCTTGCTACAAGAGCAATGATAAGTGAGTAGAATTTCCTGCCTAGGTTTCTCCTTTTGAGTAGAAGATCAGATTCATCTTAAGGTTCCCAGCAGTGTTGTAGTGAAGGGAATGAGCTCTCTCTGGGGTGTAGTGGACACTGGTGGCTAAACTTATCAGCTTCTTTATTTCTACCTCTGTCACCAACACCCCTCCCCCCGATTCCTTTCTTACTCAGACAAAGAAATAGGATGTACCCTCTCACTTTGTAGAGGAATGTAGTGTATGGCAAAGGAGGTGCTCTGACTTTTTTGTGTCCTTACTTCTGTGTGTTTGTGTGATCACCAAGGCTGGCTTGAGTATGGAGCAGCGGGTGTAAGGTGCCCAGCAAGCAGATGGCTATAAAAGATATATCTTTTATACCACCTGGGAGAGATTACAGTGAACTACAGTGCTGCTTGGCTGCATGTTTTTTTGGGCGTGGCAGCGGCAGTTGTCCTGAAAGACGTGGCTTGGCCAGCAGAGCTGTGTAATGGTGGGACGTGTGTAATGGTAGGTTAGGGCGAGGCGCATCGTTTTGGCCTGCCACGGGGAACTTTGTGCCACTTTTATTCTTTCCGAACTCACTAAATGGAAAATAGGGTGTCAGAATTTCCACTGAAATGATAAGTAGAATGTTTACAATGTTTATATTTTTATGGTTTTAAAAACAACAGTAGGAAAGAGTATATTGTAAAGAACTTCAGAGCAGTATATATTCTGCCTAGATTAATTCAGTGTTTTAATTTCTAAATCAGGCATCACCAACCTTTTTTGCATTGCAGGAGCTGTGACTCTAAAGTAGGGAGAATGAGTTTTGTGGGTGGACGATCTCTTTACCGGGGATACAGGACAGACAGGCTCCCACCAGAGTAGTCCCTGTGGTGGCAGGCAGATCAGGCTCAGGGGAAGGTGGGCCCCGAGTGAGGGTCCTTCTGAAGACCCTGCACATGGAAGCTGCGCAGTCCCCAAGCGCTCATGTGCCAAGCATGCCGAGTGCAGCATGTGCCCTGCAGAGTGGCATCATTTTAAACAGTAACTTCCTGGCCTCTACCAAAACAGTTGTGCTGAAAATGCAGTATTGTATTTTTTCTTTTCTTTTATTTCATGTCTGTAATATTATAAAATATTGAGCTCTCTGTCTTCTTTTTTATGGATAAACGTGGTCTTTGTCTCATGATCGTGAGTCACTGAAAGTGCACTGAACCTATTCACATGTCTTTAAGGTGTTTGGCTGTGTTAAAATTTTAGGAGGGAAAAATGCAAGTGAGAATGAGCCTAACAGGCATTAATTACCTTATTTTGTAGTTGAATTCTGTAATTGGAAAAAATTCGGTTAAACATGTAATAAATACAAAATGATCTATACTGTTCTTTGGTCTGTGCATTTTTTATTATCTAAACAGCTGAGTAATAAGTAAATCCTCCTCACTGATTTGGTAGGGTTAGTTGAAATAGAACAGAAGCAACTGGAATGGGATGAAAAGAGTAATTTACTCATTATGGTCCCAAAGAATGTGGTCTAATTGGTTAAAATAAAGATACTGCTGTTTCTGTGTGATATTCAAAGAGAACTTTGTGGGCTTCAGACAGGTTAGAGTGTGGATTGATCCTCAGGTGCATGTCCATTTCCCCTGTTTTCATTCTAGCCTGACCAGAGCATTCAAAGCAGTGTTCTGTTTCTATGATGCCCTCTCCTTATCGCCACCAGAAGATGCAAGAAACACAGTAAGTCAGATAGTGACTTAGTGACCAAAGACTCTGAGTCTCCAGGCCATTTCTGCATGTGTATCCTAAAACACAAAGCTAGATCAAAAATGGCATTAAATCTCACCAATTTGTACCTACTTTTGGCTATAGCAGACAAATTCTGAGATTTGCAGCCCCATCTTTGGGGCACAGAAGGTAAAGTGAACCACATCTGCTACAGTAGTTGAAAAGAAGGGGGTCTTGAATTGGGGAGGGGGCTGCTGCCAAATGGGCCAGGATTCATGACTGTATGAAAGCTAGTTGTTTATGTGTGTGCATAATGAGACTAAAAACTTTTTATGATTAAGGACCATGTAAATTTTTTATGTTCCTTTTGTCTGATACATAATAGGCACTCAGTAGTAGAGGCTCCGCTTACTGAATGAATAACTTGTCCCCTCAAAATAAGTAATCTGAGACCAGGTAATATGTAGGGATTGATTTTAGAAATCCCACGGCTCTCCGAAAAGTAAAGCGATCTGATCTAGTTTATAGATACAGGTCAGCAGAAAGGGGTTCTGGTGAAACTAGCTTGTGCCAATTTCTTCCAGGTGGGAGAGAGGAAGCATGAATGCCTGATGGGACCTTTTCCGGCCTGAAAGCTAAGTCCTATGAGAAGGCGCCATGCCATTTAAGAAATCTCTTTGCAAATACAGTGTGATTACAGATACTATGACTTGGAGGAGGACGTTTCTGCCTTATGTCCATGAAGTTGTACTGATCTAAAAGAACTTGTTCTAGGACAGAAAGCAGTGGACGTTTGATCAGTGAAGCTGAAGATAGGTAGCTAATGAAGATAGGTAGCTAATGAGCTGATAAGGCAGATTTACCAGCTAAGTTAGCATTGCTTATTTCTTTAGAAGAGTGAGCACTGTGATAATGGGAGGGGCAACCATACATTAACAAGGCCAACAGCATCAGGAAAGTTGGTGAAGAACAGGTCTGCTGAATAAGCAGCAGGAAACAGAATTACTTAAAAGGAAATGTGTTTTCCTATGCATCACCTGGGAAATTTTATGGTAGGTGCCTGGATCCAAGATAGGAAGGTACCCAAAAGATGGGTCTAGAGAACCCTGAGAACTAAAGATTGTGGCCTGGATATAGGGAAGATAGACCTGGGCAGGGGGAAAATATGGATGATGTCAAACAGCCATGAGTTTCCTGGAGCATCTGTAATGCTGAAAATATAGTGAGTTCTTTTAAGTGGTTGCAGCTAGATTGTGGGCTTCTTTCCAGGAAAGGAATCAATTTTCTTTAGTTATTTTAAACTATTTTCCTAAGTGGATGAGTACTTCTCATTCCCCAGAACATATTGTCAATGCCACTAAACAGCTGACCTTGGAAAGTTCTTTCCTGATG